>JAPDVR010000002.1:57608917-57746417 GCA_026230005.1 Gila orcuttii
GACCAAACCTAAGCTACTATAAGTAACGTTGGTCGACTTATATCTGTAGTAGTGATCATGACCTCTGACTACTACATAGACTGTTTCTGCTGCTCCCTGATAAAAGATACCTGTTGATACCTGTTCAGAAAAAAAAAACAAGAAAACTGGACTCGTTTTAACAAACTAGATAAAAGGTAATGCCCTGGCAGTGGCAAATAGCTTTGTTTAAATATTTGATTTGATTACATTAATGTTTAAGTTGAGATTTGAGATTACTGTGTAAAGGGAATACTGCTGGTATGAAAGCACCTTATTTGTTTAAAGTTATTGCAGTACATTTAAATCAAAAGTGCGCAATACACTACTTTAGAAGTCATTATTCAATTTTGCGCATAACAATGCGATTAATCGCGATTAATCGCAAGAAAACCATGCGATTAATCGTGATTAAAAATTTTAATCATTGCCCAGCACTAATATATATATATATATATATATATATATATATATATATATATATATATATATATATATATACACACACACACACACACACAGTTTTTCCTGGCTCAAAATGAGGCGGAGGTGGTAAAATCCCGATCATGTATTTTAATAAAAAATAATTAAATTTTTATTTTTTGTAGACCATCATGTAGCCTACTGTGTTTCCCACAGTAGTTTTTTGTTGGGTGGAGTTCGGTACCTCTAGGGGGGTCCGGGGAAGAAAATTTTGTACATTTTAAAGATAAATTCATTCATCTGGTGCACTTTGACTCTGGTTACTAACCTGACTTAAATAATGAAAAAAATTAAGAAAACTTTACAAAACTTCACAGCTAACTAAGAAAATTACCTTTCATGTAGTGTGCCTTTTTTATAAAATGACCACTAGAAGGTGCTCTAGGCACGTTTTCCTTGATTGCTTTTCCCTGAAGAGAAATGCGTTGTTGAAAACGCGCGTTCGTTGCGTTTTTCTGTGAAATGAGAGTTCAGGGTCTTTTAATGATATCTCTGCGACCCACTCGCCATTATTTTTTTTATAACTTGGCCCATCTGAGCCGCAGATTATTTGCAGTACCCGCGGATATAACGCAATCCGTTTTTATAAAAACACCAGAAGACTTTTGGGCTATTGCCTGAGTCAGGCTGGCTCTATGGATGTATTTAGTAACTTAGTGGTTTAATTTCACCAAAATCCTGTAGCTTAGGGAAAACACTATCGGTACCTGGCTGTGACAAGTGAAGGCACTTCGATGCTGCGGAGCAGGTGCTTCTTGACTTGCGTTGCGTGCGTCTGTGGTGGTTGTGATGACTGACAGGAGATGTTGAAGAAGGGGAGGGTCAGGGGCTCATGCGCATTCGCAGAAATTTACCCTGAGCCCCGGGCCGGGCTTCGTTCGAGACCAGCAAGTTTTAGTGCTTTTTCTGATGCAGTCGAAATGCACGGAACGGTTTAAGAATGGACACAGGCCGTGAACCTGCAACGGAACCGTGTCGGTGGAAAAAGGGTATCTAATCGTGATTCCCTGTCTTGAGTTTTGTCGACAGACGGAGGCGGCACGAAATTTGATAGCGGCCGCCTCATAATTCTCTATATATGCAGGAAAAACTCTTTTCCAAAACGCTATGAATCCATTTCAATAGTTTTCAGGATTTTTTTTTTTTTTACCTAGACCCACACATTTTTTGAAAATAATTTATTGAAATAAATGTTTTCAATAATGTTATATTCTTAAAACTCGTTTCATAAAATTGGTATCAAAAAAAGTATCGTTCAGGAACCGGTATCGAAGTCAAGGTATCGGTATCGAAAATTTTGTTACGATACCCAGCCCTACAAGTCAGTCAGTAATAAATACATTGGCATTTAGTAAAGTGTCAAACCCATAAAAAGTAGAACCATTGTCCGCTTTACATAAAACAAATCACATAGTGTGTGTGTGTGTATGATATGTCCTTTGAGTATGTGAGAGAACAGGGAGTGAGAGAGTGCAAACGGCAACCTTCTCCGGATGACTGTTGCACAAAAGACTACTTAACAGATACGTTCCAGTCTTTTTGTTTTTTCGGACGCTTCCTTGTCACCTGCATGATGTCCATGAGATGAATTATGGCCTGGTCCTGGTCAACCTTGTTTGGTTTTTCATAAAAATAGTTAAAATTTATCATCCGATCGTCCGGCGACAGCCTCTCGGCCTGACAGAAACCTTTGGCAGCAGCTTTGTGTTGACATCCCACTGTTGGTATTAACTCGCCACCCGAGTGACGAATCTTCTTTTTTTGTTGTTTTTTGTGATTTTCTTTGTCCAGTCGGCGTTTTCTAACCCCAGGTGTTGGTCTCACTGGCTCATCAAGGCCATCAAAAGTGTTACCACAGTTTAAAGCACTCATTTTGAGGAATGAATGAACATAAACAAACCTCTGTTCAGAGCGTCGCCGTGTTGGATTGCGTAGAATGCTCACCGAATTTTGATTAGTCGAGAGGATGTATCGCGTTAAGGCTAAAAATAGATTCAATGCTTATCGCGGTTTGGAAAGAAACTGCATCTTGCAGTACATTTTAAACAAGGAAATATAGCGATTTGGCATGAAACGTTGATGGAACAGTGAATAGGTTCAGTACACAACAAAATGACATGACAAACTCATTTTTTTAAATTCAAACTCGTTTATCGCGTTTTGGAAAACACACATTTACAGTATATATTATAGAAACACAAACTTTTATGTTAGATGCAATTAATCGATTTTACAGCACTAATACTTTTCGATACTAAATTGCCTGTAAAATGTTTCTTTATTCTTTTAAGTGCAGGATAAAAAGCCTCCAAAGCCTCTTTAGACACTTTGCCATCTGTTGTGTTAGGATATAGTTTCGCCTATAATTGTGTCTTGACTAGGGCTTTGACTTTTGGCCAAAAATCATATTCGAAGTTCGTTTATTAATATTCGAATATATTTGAATATTTATTAATAATATTTTGACCATTAAATGTCTTCAGTAAGACCTATATTGTTATCAAATTTAAGTTTAATATGTTCTGTCCACCAGAGGACAGTGTATCACTCAAGGTCAATAGGCAAGCAATGATGTTTTCAGAAGAAAAAACAAACTGTCACGACTGTTTCTTTTTTTATTATTATTATTAATTATCAAACACAAACAGTATGCACACAGCAATATGTGAGCGTAAGAGATTGTTTCGTTAACATTCTACCAGCCAGCCATTACTGACACATTGTTTAGCGATCTGACAGCAATTACCAAAAGAACAAGGCACTTTGAGATCTAAATCGAACACTCGGGATGTGGTACTCCGTACTACGACGGTTTATCTGGCTGCAGACTTTGTTAGGTTGTTCGCCAAAAAGACAAGGTGATTCCACTGATCTATATAGAATGACTGGATAGCTCATGACGTTCTAAACTGCCATCAGGCAGTGAACCCACCGGAAGTGTTCGAGCGGCCATCTTACGATTCCCTACCAGCAGAGGGCTCCAACGGCCGTTATACAGATTTTGGTAGCTTCGATGGTACTTTTAAGATGACCCGCTGTGCAGCATACAAGTGTAAAACGACGTTCACAAAAGGATGTAGAAAAACTGCCCACAGGTTGTAATTCAAGCCCTATAAGTAGTAATTTATATGTACAATTGTCGCTATTCCTGTGTTGTTTTCTCCTAGGCAAGAGTAACTTAATTATTCTACTAGTGTTGTCAAAAGAACCGGTAATGTTACTTCGGTAAGTTACCAAGTCGGTACTGAAATTTTGAAAATGGGATGATACCAGCATTTCTGCAGTACCGGGTAACTTTCTCGGTACCCACTAATAGCCGCTTTCAATCGCTTCAGTGCTTATCTAAGCGCGATCGAGCCTCCAGACTAACTTTTTTACTAGGAGCACTTTAGCCAATGTAGCCTATACGCTTATTTCACGCAGCCGTTATTTTGAAATCGAAAGCGAGGCTGCGGTGGGAAGAAAACCGGAAGTGTCGCCTTTAAGCATAGGAGAGTCGCGAATGCGATGGCGTATTGTTGTGTTTAATGTAGAAATGTACAATTCTAAAAATGTACATACATTTCTTTCATACTTTAGACTATATACAGTGAAATTCATTTATAATTTTTTTTTTTTTTCAGAAAGTAAAAAAAGAAGCAGGAACGAACTATATCTACATATCCTATATTGGATATTAACATCCTATAGTGTAAATCGCGGCAGCAGCTTCAGGTTGGTAGTCCAAGGCATTGTTGTTTATCTGTACTTCCGGTGTTCTTCCCACCGGAGCCTCACTTTCGAATTTAAAATAACGGCTGCGTGAAATAAGCGTATACCACGATGTATTATACTAGTGTCTGTGAATATTAAACCGCAAAAAACTTGGCTATTAACCCTCTGGGGTCTAAAGGATTTTTGGGGTCCTTGAGGTGTTCTGACATGCCCTGACATTTGTGCTTTTTTCAGGTGCTTATAAACATATTAATGGCAAAGGTGTAATTACACTCTATTTAGCACAAACAGGGCTACCATAATATGTGAGCAACATGTATGTACATGTTTGTATTTTTGAGGGACTATTGTTTATGCATGGTTATTGAAAAAAATAAAGTTTCTGAAATAAGGCCACAAAACACATACTAAATATGTGTCCACAAGACTTTGGACTAATGGATGTCGTTGCCTAGAGTTTTTTCTTCAAAATGATGTGAAAATCATCTTGCCTAATCATTCACATAAAACAATACATTGATTTAAATTTTGTAAGACACTTTTTGTTTGGAAAGGCAATATGCGCAAGGGGCGTCAACGATTTGTTCACACCTGAGGAGACAATGGGGCCCGGATACTTAATGAGCCATTCATTCAGGTGTGTCACTGAGCCACAAGAAAGAATGCAAGAGCAATATATATATATATGTGTGTGTGTATATATATATATATATATATATATATATATATATATATATATATATATATATATATATATATATATATATATATATATATATATATATTCTACCAAATTGGTTCACAGTTGGAAGCATCTCATTTTTTTAAATATTTTTCCATGTCTAGTAATTGTGCAGTTAATTCTCATACTGTATTTTCAGTTTTGGAATATGTATCCTCTCCCCAAATTTGTCACTAATAAAACTCAATAAAAAATATTTAAAGAAAAGGCTTATATTTACCTTTTAATAGTTTGTTTACATCTACCTTGTAAATATTTTTTTTTATTAAAAATGTTACAATTACAACAACAATTCAAGTGCAATCTTTCTTTGTAAAAACTAAAGTATACATTTTATCATACATATTTCAAAGGTAAGGATTCATTACTTTGGATATAGCCTAGGCTACATTGGAACAAACACATAATAACATATTATTTGATTACTTTATTTTTGACAAAACATACTATTGGCTATTTAACATATGAGCAAAAATTGGCAAACAAAAGCTTATTTGAGGTGGCAAATATTTTAGAGGAAAAATGTATAATCTATCCAAAACTAGACAACGAAATGTTGTCTTTCATATGTCTGTAACATAGGTCTTTCGTTTATATAAGAAATATAAATGTTAATTTGCAGTTTAATACGTTGCTTATACAAATACATTTTATTTCAACATATTTCAGTCGATTTTTACTCATCTCAGTATAGCAATAAGGTTTGCTAAAAGCGGATCATTCATTCACACACAGAAATGCGATTCAAATTTAAACTGTCTTTTTGCGAGTTGTGGTAAACAGCGCATCTCTGCCGTTCATTCATTCACACACAGAAACGCGATTCACTTGAGAATGAAAAAAAAAAAACTTACTACAGTAGTCTTTACAGTCAAAACTTTATAATCTTTCCAAAACTAATCACAAAATCTTGTCTAAACATTCATATTTAGTCTGTAACATATTGTGTATGATATATAAGCATAATGTTAATTTGCAGTTTGTTGCTCATACAGACATTTTATTTCAACATATTTCAGTCTATTTTTACTCATCTTAGTAGGCTATAGCAATATAGTTTGGATGTGTTCATGTAAATTTAATAACATGTTTACTAATGTAGATGCGAGAGTGAATAAACGGCACAGACACGCGCTGTATAACTGTAGTAAACAAAGCGCGCGCGCCTGTGCCGTTCATTCATCATTTAGCCTACACACAGACACGCAATTCATATTTAAACAGTCTTTTTGCGGTTTACAGACACTATCCAATATCGTGATTAGAACAAAGGACTTAAGAATAAATGACTTACTACATCAGCTGCATCCGTGCTCCTCGAAATGAAACAACCAGCACTTCTGGTACATTTTCCAGGGTTATTAGATAGTATTATTCCTCACAGGGTAGGGATACGCTGTGTTCACAGCGGTAGTAAGAAATTGACTAAACACGATGTGTTTTATAATCCAGCTGGTGGGCGTTGGCATGTCTGCATGGCTTGCCTTAGATCATTTGCACGCGCGCTCTCCGTGGGCGTGGCACATTAACGCGTAATGAGGTATAATGAGCTGGAAAGAAAAAATACTGACATCTCTCTCTTTTCATACAGATTACATAAACTGTATTGTTTTTTATATAAATTAATTCATTTAAAAGAAGAGAATTTCAGCTTCATAAAGAGAAATCTCTCGTATCTCTGTGACAAGTATTGACAGAGTTACAGTTCATTTTTCGGACGCGTTTCAGAATGGACCTCACTGACGAGAGAAGGTAAAACGCGCATCATGTTTATTTTTCTTAATTTGACGAAAAGCACAACACTTTGTTTTTATTGTGAGTACCCACAAAAAAAATAGACACTTAACAGGATGTAATGATGTACAGCACTTATATGTAAGATCAAAATCAACAGAGTATTTTTAGTCTCTTTTGCACTGATAAGGAAAAAAGTGAGCTGTTATCGATTATTCTGTACACAGAAACTCAAAGGTCTTCACGGCAACCCGTCAAAATAAAAGTTCGGTTTAGCTTGAAGAAATTGACTGAAATAATTATATTTGCCTACTGTTGTACAGTAGATTTAGCTACATCTTAATGTAATGCAATTTTTAATAAGCAGGAAAAATTTTCGACTTTAAACAAATATCCATTTAAATGCTTAGGGTGTTTGAGTGGTAAGAATGTACAGGGAGACTTTAGATTTTAAAACGGTGTCTCCTTAGGCAATGTTTTCTCAGTCAAATCGTACAATTTCCTATTGATTCAATAGAACGTGTGAGCTCACTAGGGAATACCAATATGGCGGCGCGGTGGCTTCACTGTTTATGACGTCATGAGCTATCCAGTCATTCTATATAGATCAGTGGGTGATTCACATTTTCTGGCTCTAAAGAAGAGCGTTGCTTTGTGACTATATTCCCCGCGCTGGAAAACACTCGTTCGGCCCTCACTGATGTCCCGCATATTGCCAGGTAGCCGCGTGCCAGCTTGACGAGATGGGGGTACTTGGGGCTTCTCTCCTTCCACCAGGACAGCTGGTTGCTGTCAGACGGGGGTGGGGTTCACTTTCGTAGGCCATCATTTCTCTTTGTAGCACATCTTCATTCGTTCTGACTGTTAAATAAATGAGTTTTTGTGTTAAGGCTACGTCTTATAATGCAGTTTTTATATTTCCAAAAACTTGCTATATAACGAGTTTGAGTTATGAAAGCCACTCGATAATTTAAACGCTTTTGTATTTATTATTGATAATAATAATTCATTATTACCTTCTGCTGAGTTTTGGCAGTACACATCGCCAAAGAGGTCCCCCATCGCACTAAGAGCATTATTTTCCTTGCAATACTGTGTCACCGTAGTCGTGGCGTTCTCATCTTGGGATTCCTCTTCGCATGTCTCCTCGTTGAGCTCTGAAAGCTCCCTCTGAACCTTATCTCGCACTGCCTGCCGCTACTCTTGTTCCAAATGAACCAGTCGGTGAATACGCGGGTCGAGGTAGCTGGCTGTGTTCAGTAGCAAGAATGCATCTTTGTCGGGGCCATATCGCGCCTTCAGATCAGTTGACATCATTGTTTTCATTTCTTTCAGTCCTGCCGAGTCATCGGTGGAGGGCTTGAGTTGTGTCAGAAGCACATACTGCAGGGGGAGGACCGCTGATGCTGTTGGGTAGTTTTCTGTTGACAGCGCCTGGGTTGCTACTTTGAACGGCTTCAGCACGTCTTTCACCTGCTGAACAAACACACAATTAATAACAAGCTTATCCTAGCGCCACTAACGTTAGATAGCTAGCTAACATGCTATACTGATAGCTAGTAAGCGCAGTTAGGCTATGTGCCACTTGATGACGTTACACAAAACACAAACTTAGCTTAGCTAACGTTAACTAGGCTTATATGATAATTAGGGCTGCACGATTTGGGGAAAATGTCATATTGCGATTATTGAGGTCAATATTGCGATTGCGATATGCAATTGCGAGATAATAAACAAATGGTTTCATGAGTCAACTTGCATGGTTCTCAAGGAAAATGCACACACAGATTAGATAATGCTGAAATGTGTATTTCTCAACTCAAACTAGCAACAACAACTAAATGATTGATAAGATGATCAATAAGCCATTGATGTCTGGATAAAAATGCCCCCCCCCCCCCACACAATTTTGAACATTAATTATAGCCATCAAACATTACAGTGATTCCGTCATTACAATTGAAAGCTATCAATTTTTTTAAACATTTATTAGGCTTCAAAAAATATAACAACTTCCTGTCTAACAGGTAGGACATACACAGAAATTGAATAAAGTTATCAAACAGTCTGTGCTGCATAAATTTTAAATTATATATAGACAAATCCTTATTAAAGTTACAAAAGTTCTTTAGTCAATAGCAGTGAGTGTTTTCTCTGTTCCCTTTGTTCTTTGATTAACTTTAACGACAGAGATAATTAGTGGCTACTGTGTACTGTCCCTTTAAGACCAGCCGCTGCTGACAGAGACGTGGATCTCACATGCTAGAGATGCGCGGTTGGCGGTTATAGCCGCAGACTCCGCGGATAAACCGCGGATCGGGCGGATGATGTGACGAAAAAAAATATTTTAATTAAATTCGGGCGGGTGGCGGGCGGTTTCTAGTCTCGCGGCTGTCATCAGCAGCGCCTTGTATCAGCGGATGGCGGGCGGGAAAATTGGTCAAAAACGTTGGTGCGGATGGATGGCTGACGGATGATGAGTTTTGTGATGCGGTTGCGGATGAAATAATAGCCCATCCGCGCATCTCTATCACACGCGCCTCATACTCTCACGAATCACAACTCTATACGTTCATCATAAGACTGCTCTTATGTTATGAAGATACTCGACAAAAATACATTTTGGCGTAATTGTGTGTGTTACTGTTCGTTCAAGCGCGAAAGTGAACTGTATTCTGGCGTGCTGTCTTGTGCGCACGCATGATACTGGCACGCGTCTTTCTGTGAGTCACAGTCCGGACATTCACAGGCAGCGCGCTCTTTTTTGACTTGTCACGCATGATTGATTTAAAAGCATTTGCACGAATAAGAGCGGGATCATGTAACATTAGCCAAATGATGACAAAAATTAACAGATGCTGCGTTAATTGTATTAATAGCCCTAATTTGTTTAGGCTTTTTTATATAAAATCGCAGCATTTTGCGTCATATAATCGAATAGGCTTGACATCGCGATTACGATTGCGATATGATTAATCGTGCAGCACTAATGATAATTATACATTATATGGATTATACATCCAAATGTAGTGGAGTCGAAAGTATAAGAATTGCTGCAAAAAGTAACGAAGTAAAAGTCAAAAGTATGCACTATTGATTCTACTTAAAGGGTTAGTTCACCCAAAAATGAAAATTCTGTCAGTATTTACTCACCCTCATGTTGTTCCAACCCCGTAAGACCTTCGTTCATCTTTGGAACACAAATTAAGATATTTTTGATGAAATCTGAGAGCTGGATCATTCCTCCATACTAGTCCATAGGCTTCTTCAGGTATTGAACTTGCCAGCCTCGAAAAGTTATTAAAGACATCGTTAAAATAGTCCAAGTGACTACAGTGGCTCAATCTTAAGTTTATCAAACGACGAGAACACTTTTTGTGCGCAAAAAAAAACAAAAATAACGACTTTATTTCAACTTTATTTATTAATTTCCTTCTCTCTGGGCCTCGAGTCAGGTTACTAGTTTAACAGCGTACGATCTGTTGTTGTACGTCACACGCATCACCCACATGACCAGTGTCGGCCAATAGTGAGCCTACGTGTGACGTAGCTCTACGCAATTACACTAGTTTAACTGACTAGAGGCCCAAAGAGAAGGAAATGTATAGTTGAAATAAAGTCGTTATTTATGTTTGTTTTTGCACACAAAAAGTATTCTCATCGCTTGATAAACTTAAGATTGAGCTACTGTAGTCACTTGGACTATTTTAACGATGTCTTTAATAACTTTTCGAGGCCGGCAAGTTTCAATCCCTGAAGAAGCCTATGGAGGAGTGATCCAGCTCTCAGATTTCATCAAAAATATCTTAATTCGTGTTCCGAAGATGAACGAAGGTCTTACAGGGTTGGAACAACATGAGGGTGAGTAAATACTGACAGAATTTTCATTTTTGGGTGAACTATCCCTTTAAGTAAAGTACTACAGATACGTCTGTTGTGATGGCAAGAACAGAATCCCGCTCCACGTGGTACTCTCGTAGAATACTGTCGATGCATGTGGAAACATTCGCTGCTGTGTGAGCGGTTTGAAGCTCAGAAGTGTCCAGGACGACATTTCTCATCTCCCAGTCCTCGTCGATGAAATGAGCTGTGACCGTAACATAGGACTCAGTAGCCAAAGAACTCCACCCATCAGTGGTCAGTGCAAGTTTTTCTCCACGCAGCATTTCCCTTACGCCACCTTTGGTTGTGTTGTACAATTTCGGTATTTTACCATTCATGGTTCTGTAGCAGGGGATCTTGAATATTGGCTCTAGCTCATGGACGAAAGCTTGAAACCTGCTCCCATATATAACGTTAATGGGCCTCATATCTTCACAAACGAACCGTGTGAGCAAATCTGTCGCTCTATTTTGACGGGCATATGGGAGGCCTCGTGAAGGAGAGAGCATGGAGTCGATTCTGACCTGCCTCGCCCCCGATCCCGATCCCTCCTCCTCTTCCAGCTTGCCGGGATGTAGTGTTAACAGATGGGCTCTCATATTGCTGGTCGTTGCGTGCTACGTTTGGTTTGGTCCAACACACTTTACACACCACTTTGTCTTTGCTCGTGATGTTTCCCTTTTTTGCGAACCCAAAGTAGCGCCACACGTTGCTTTTTAGATTTTCAGGAGTGTATATTTCGAACTCCTCAGGCGTGTTTGTAGGTGCTGGCGCTGCCATTGTTTTTGTTTACAGAATAGGTGCTTATAGTAACCAGGACGCTAACGTCACCTATGACGACGCTAACGTTGACCCAGATGACCAATAATAGCCTTGTGAATGAACTTACGATTCAGAACTTCACCAGGCGTGAAAAAGCGGAATTTGAATTGAAAACCACGTTTCAAGGCAAGCAAACCCATTTACAAAAATAAATAAATGCACATAACAGATTCGAATATTAAAGGCTGCCTAATATCCTTTCGAATATCTTTTTTTTATATATATATATTCGAATTATATTCGAATAACAAAGTTCGAAGTCAAAGCCCTAGTCTTGACTGATTTTCAGACTGACAATTTCAAAGACATGCTGTTGTTAAGTCTGAGGATCTAATGCGGGTCCAGCGATAGTAAAAGTAAATGAATGAAAGACCTGGAGATCATAACAAAGAAACAAAATGGCCAGGAAACAAAAAAATCACCCTATTTGCACTTGCTTTGACCTTATTTTTATATCGCAAACATTCTTTCATCCATGTCATATCATCAAGTGATCAATCAAATGGTTAACATAAGAATGTCTTCAAAACATAGTTCTCAGAAGCACATCAAAGACTCAAAGGGATGAGGTCGGACACATGTTAGATATCGACCCTTTCATCTTCAAAATATATGAACGCATATTCATTTTTGACTAAACAAAGGTCGTTCTGATATATTTACACTTTAAAGGCTGCTTGACTCTTTGCCGTGTTTGTGTGGCATATCGGTGGTGATGAGTGTGATCTCTTTGAGATACGATTTCATTGGGGCCGTTTTATCTGAAGAGATGTGGGAGTGCCTTTTTGGGTGCCTTCTGCAAAAAAAAAAAAAAAAAGATGAGAAAATAACTTACAAAAGATACAAAAACTAAACAAATATTGCTTTACACTGTTTGATCTCTAAAGTAATTTCGTCCTAAAGCACGGTAAATGTTAGTCAAATGTCATTGTCAAGCAGGGAAAAAGGTGAAATACATATAACAGGTTGAGAGTTGCTATTAATACTTGGTGCAAATAGTATCAGAAGTTACCTGCACTTATTGTGACATCTAAACTTGGTGTAAGTAGCTGCTAGATTATAATATTGGATGCTTGATGATTGTCCCAAGTTTAAGGTAAAACGGTGTCGTCTTTAACCAGGAAAAAGTCTAAAGTGCAAACACAGATCATGCCGCCTTACTTCAGAAGCCCACCACACACCGCTGCTCGACCAGACCACATGTAAACACTGCTAGAATAAAACATATGTCAAAACATAAGTAACTAAACCAGTAGGCTCTTTAAATCAATGATCGTGTATCAAAAACAAACTGTTATTTTCTTCTATAGAGTTTTGTGTAAAAATATGCCTGCATTGAAGTCACATTAGTAACCGGTTTCCTCGGGTAAAGATCTAGTTTGAAATGTACGGCTGCTCACACACAAAGATCACGCACCTTATCCTTTGACAATGTTTAAGTCAATATTTATTATTTCATTAATCTCCTGACAATAAAGCATCATAAACAATGATGCAAGCTTTCTGAAACTGCCCTGACGGGGGAGACAAAAGAAGTGTGAAGACGGAGGAAACTTAATGAGGAAAGAAAAAGAGGAATTTGTGAGCTCCGTCGGGAGGAAGAGCTTAAGTACTTTCTGACGGCATGCCTGTCTCTCCGACATCAAACGATTTGTTTTATCCGTTTCATATTCTGCTCCTCAAACCGCCGGCCACACGCTGCTTTGATGATGAAACGTCGAGGACACTGATACAACTGATCGTTGCGTGTGTGTGTGTGTGTACATGCGTTTGTGTGTGTGACTGTCTGATCTGGGATGTTCGAGTGTGTAGATGCAATAACAAAGTTCACGGTGCCAGACAAAGGCTGCCATCATTGCCACAGCAACACCTGTGCTGCTTAGAGAGAGAACGAGCGGTGGAAGGAAGTGGGAGAGAGAGCAACAGATTGAGCGAAAGTGAGAGAGTCACCGACAGATTCGTTTGTTCTCCTGCCAACTCTCTCTCTCCCTCCAGCAAACTCGTTCAATACAAAAGACGAGTGGGGGGAAAACGCTCAAAACAATACAGGGAAAAAAGCACGAGGGAGGGGGTGGAAAAGCAAGGAAATGTGCTAAAAGCCTCTCCTGGGTCAGCAGGATACAGCCTAAAAATAAACAAATAGCACTTATTGGCCTTGCAAAGGGGAGACATGTCGCTCAGTCTTCGAGGACTGCTTGAAATGGCCTCTTAAGAACCAGGAAAGAAACGAGTGTGAAACGGCAGCATGCAGAGTCAACGGAGACAGCTCTTCGGCTGGGGATGTCTGTCTGTAAAAAGAGGAAAGAAGACAAAAAGAGGAGAAACACCTGTTTCTGAGACAGATTGTGTCTGCTGAGAACATACAGTGTTATAGGTATGTCTGAGCACCATCTGCTGTAAGCAGCGCTCAAACACATTTAACCCTCTGAGGTCGCGCGATAGTCTCGCTTTTTTTCTTATCAGTGCAAAAGAAACTCAAAATACTCTGTTGATTTTGATCTTACATATTAAGTGTTGTACATCATTAGATCCTGATAAGTGTCTATTTTTTTTCTGGATACTCACAATAAAAACAAAGTGTTGTGCTTTTCGCCAAATAAAGAAAAACAAACATGATGCGCGTTCTGCCTTCTCTCTGTCAGTTAAGTCCATTCTGAAACGCGTCCGAAAATTAACTGTAATTTCGCGAATACTTGTCATACAGGCACGAGTGTTTTTCCATAATGAAGCTTGAACTCTCTTCTTTTAAATGAATTAATTTATATAAAAAACAAATATTCTCAGTTTATGTAATCTGTATGAAAAGAGAGAGATGTCAGTATTTTTTCTTTCCAGCTCATTATACCTCATTACGCGTTAATGTGCCACGCCCACGGACAGCGCGCCAGTATTCAAACGCAAATGATCTAAGGCAAGCCATTCAAACATGCCAACGCCCACCAGCTGGATTTTAAAACACATCGTGTTTAGTAAGTATCTTGTACAGCTGTGTACACAGCGTATCCTTTCGCTGTGAGGAATAATACTATCTAATAGTATTATTATTAATATTATTATTAATTAATATTAAATAGTATTATTATTAATATCTAATAGTATTATTATTATTATTATTAATAGTATTGGGGATATTCAAATTAATTAACCAATCATACCATTGATCAGCTCTACCAAACTTGGATGTCTTTTTTCCAGTAATAAACAAACATTGTTAAGTTGTTTTGATTGATACTGTGAAGCAGCTTTGATACAATCTGTATTGTGAAAAGCGCTATATAAATATATTTGACTTGACTTGACTTAATAACCCTGGAATAGAAGTGCTGGTAGTTTCATTTCGAGGAGCAACGGATCCAGCTGATGTAGTAAGTCATTTATACTTAAGTGCTTTGTTCTAATCGCGATATTGAATAGTGTCTGACTGTAAACCGCAAAAAGACTGTTTAAATATGAATTGCGTGTCTGTGTGTAGGCTAAATGATAAATGAACGGCATGCAGGCGTCCGCGCTTTGTTTACTACAGTTATACAGCGCGTGTCTGTGCCGTTCATTCACTCTCGCACCTACATTAGTAAACGTTATGTTTACATGAACACATCCAAACTATATTGCTATAGCCTACTAAGATGAGTAAAAATAGACTGAAATATGTTGAAATAAAATGTCTGTATAAGCAACAAGCTGATAATTCACATGTATATACTAATATATCATACACAATATGTTACAGACTAAATATGAATGTTTAGACAAGATTTTGTGATTAGTTTTGGATAGATTATAAAGTTTTGACTGTAAAAAAAGACTACTGTCACATTAAATAGTTAAGCTTTTGTTCACCAATTTCTGCTCATAGTTAAATATACTATAGTATGATGTTTTGTCAAAAATAAAGTAGGTATATTGAATTATCAACTAAGATGTTATTATAGTGTGAATCCTTACCTTTTTTAATACGTATGATAAAATGTATACTTTTTACAAAGAAATGCACTTGAAATATTGTTAAAATTGTAATTGTTGTTGTAATTGTAACCTATTTGTAATTGGTTGCAATTTCTAATTATAAAATATGTATATATAGATCATTTCTTTTGTCCTTGCATTCTTTGGGATCCTGTGACTCACCTGTGTGAAAGGGCTAATTAATATGCAGCTCATTATAGGTCTCATTATCCGGCCTTTGTCTTCTCAGGTGTGAACACGCCTCCACGCATATTGCCTTTCCAAACAAAAGGTGTCTTATAAAATTTAAATCAATGTATTGTTTTGTGTAAATGATTAGGCAGGATGATTTTCAGATCATTTTGAAGCAAAAATTCTAGGCAACAACACTCAGTCAAAAGTCTTGTGGACACATATTTAGTATGTGTTTTGTGGCCTTATTTCAGACACTTTAAGTTTTAGTTTTTTCAATAACCATGCATATGCAATATTCTCTCAAAAATACAAACATGTACATACATGTTGCTCACATATTACTGTAGCCCCGTTTGTGCTATATAGAGTGAATTTACACCTTTGCCATTAACATGTTTATAAATAACTGAAAAAAGCACAAATGTCAGAGCATGTCAGAACACCTCAAGGACCCCAAAAAACCCATAGACCTCAGAGGGTTAAAGACTTGTATACTTGTTATACATATTTAACACTAACACCATTTTGCTTTTAAGTCAGTTCTTTCCTTTTGGAGTGAAATTGAATATTTTTCGTCAGAGGCTTCTGGTGCAAGTCACATGATGCACAGAAAAGTATTAAACAATACTTTTGTAGCCAGACGGGATGATATTGAGTGAATTGACTTTCCTTGAACAGGACATCATCAGTTAGTGGCAATATTTGCAATGCCTCTGGGCAGCTTTTTTGGGTGTCCAAGACCAAGGAATGGGGATCTCCTGAAATCTCAAAAACTGCTTGCCACACTTTAAATAACATGGCTCAAATCATAAAACAAAATCTAACATGTACCGCACCTCAATGCTGTTTCTTATGCTCAAATAGTGTTAAAAAAAGCTAATACCAGCCAATGCGCATGTGCAGTCCTAAGCGTATGTTTCAGGACACTGATGACATAATGACTTTGTCAATTGGTGACTGGCTCTTTTATTTTGAAGGCGGGACCTATCATGCAATATTTCGTGTTGCACTTTCTCCCATTAATAGTAATTTGAGTGCACCGTCTTTGTATATCTAAAGCCTTTTGTCATAAGCGATTTTAAAAGTAAAAATCTTCCATGTTAATCAGTGTTTTGCCCTAACCATTCGCTATACTACATTTTATCGGTTCTTTGGTTTCTCTTTCTGCGGCGTCTCATCATGCAACTCGTATTGAAATCTCAATGTCATCTTTTGCGGATGAATTAGTCACACAAGGCAGTTGTGATAGCTGATTATTTTTTAGCACCTTTTAACAGATCACGAGGACATTTCCTTTCTCTACTCACTTACATTGGCACAACCTGTGAGACATTCATAGAGGAGGTGACCTTATCAACGACATTGTCTCATATCGGCATCACCACTCTCTCAGTTCCTGGTCAGGGCAGTCTATTGCAGATAAATTAGAGCCATTCGTTCGGTCCTTCGCAATGCATTGCTACCCCACCTCTCCCTGGGACCACTCTTAAATTCTGTGAACAAATTATCCTTGCGTGTGCAGATTGAAACGCTGACAGTCGAGCCATCTTTCAGCCTTCCCGACCCCTTCAAATGTAATCTCTACTGCCGGTGAGCCAGTCAAACTCCATGACTGATGCGCTGTCAGGAGTGGGAGCAGCTGCTAGGCCGGAAAGTAGTCCGGCTACATATTTCCTGCCTGGACACATCATGCATTTTTACTCATGGCACGTGATGTAGAGCGCGTGCCGGAGTGTCAGTGCGGCAACCATCATAAATGCGCCTGGACGGATTTGATTGATTTATAAGCCGATTGTGGTCCTAGTTATAGGTTAGAGGAGAAAGGAATTCTCGCTTTCCTCTGACACTAAAATAGTACAAATAATGTTTCATTTGTCACCTCACTTGCAATAAAAATCCTTGTGTTCTTGATGGAGAGTGTGGGTGTGTCATTTCTATGCTTTATGGTTTTTAGGAGCGAGTCATTTTAAGAACCGCCGGGTGTGTGTTAGACTTTGAGGATGCGAGTGATAAGGAAAGAAGCGCTCTGCATGTGAAGTTTGCTGTTGGCATTGTGCGACTGGGAACGTTTAAAAAGATTATCATAGCATAATACATGAGCATTTTATTACGTTTTATTAACAAAGCTTGGGATGAGCACATTCAGATCATCTACCCAATCAGTATATTAAAAGCTGACTCACCTCTTTCCCACAACAGTTTTCCAGTATCCCTCCTTCACCCCAACTCCTTATCTTATATGTTCCTATCCCAGCCAAGGATGTCCCGATTCTATTCCCATCCACACGATCTCAATTCCATCCAATTTGATAAATTTTTGATTCAATAATAAAATTTCCACTGGCCCCACCACTTTAAGACTAATGCACGGATCCAATATAATAATACTAGGGGATGCTCATATTGACCGTATAACTCTTAACCGAAAGTAAAAATTTTAACTGATTAATACTACCAGTTTTTTTTTTTTTTAAGGTTTTTTAGTAATTATTTTTTTTTGTTTACTGCATGGTTAAAAAAAAATGCTATATAGCCTATATTTGTTAACTCACGGGGCGCGTCGACACGCGCAACCACATGTGCCTACAGACATATTTCGCTGAGCAAGCAAAATTAAACGAGCGAAAATAAGTACTGTGTGGGACCATTCCGACAGAAAGAGCAACGAAGTTACTTGCAAAATATGCTACGCGGTATTAAAATACAGCAGTAGTAAAAGTACAATGCAATATCACTGGCGAAGCAAACATCCATGAGCAAATGAAAGGCGCTTCCCGAAGCTGGCCACTCTAACGAGACGTTATCTCTGTATTCCCGGGATATCTGTGCCATCGGAGAGGCTGTTTTCTGCCGCGGCTCTAACTGTCAACAGGCTGTGCTCCAGACTAACCCCACATCATGTAGACATGTTACTTTTTTTTTAAATAAAAACTAGACAAGGTGTAGATTGAGGTAGGCCTGCTATTTTTATTTGAGGAAAAAACTTAGTCTGACGGAAAACAAATTGCCGGTTTTTCAAAGCTTCACACGGATTCAGTGTTTTCTTTTTGTCATCTTAATTTGTGAATTATTTAAGTTAAAAAAATATATTTAGTCTAGGCCTATTTCATGTTTTTCTCTGTTGTCACTGTCAGAAATGCTGCAGGTGAGAGAAAATGTGATGTGAATCCAGGTTCTTTTCTTGATCTGTTCTGTGTTCTGCTGTTTGCACGTTAAAGGTGGGGTATGTGATTCTCTTTTTTGTCCATTTTTTCTAAATAACTTGAAATCCTATTCCTAACCGGTGAACATGATTTCACCAAGTACCACATGTTCCTGGATCAACATCGTTGTTGATCCTGGATCAATTTTCCAATTAACCAATCAGATTTGAGGGACAAGTTTACAGTTTATGTCAAGTTTAGGCTTAGAACCAAGGTGAAGTACTTAAACATCAGTGTCATTCACCTATCATTACCCTCTGATTTTAGAGAAAAGTTATGGGTAGGGTTAGGTTTATGGGTAGGGATTGGGTAAGGACTACATTTTGGGACAGGAATGTTGATCCAGGATCAACAAAATATGTTGATCCAGGACCATGTCTTACTTGGCAAAATCACGGTGACCATTCCTAACCCACTTACAGCCACTGAGTTAGAAGCACTGAAATGAAAATTAAGCAATTTAATCATCTGTGGAACGGGCAGGACTCGGAAAAACTCCAGCCAATCATTTCCAAGACCACCTGGAATCATTGGACCGTAAGTTCGTCAATCAAACGGTTGTCCCCCTCCCCCCAGCGCACGTGACCCCCTTCGTGCGCATACTCAAAGCTTGTGACGCATGCGCATCTCGTCAGTAAATCCGGTTCCATGATTAGTAGTAAATCGTCATTACAATCTCTCGCGCATCTGAGTTTTCGCTCGTGCATGATTACGCGACCATGTTCTTCAAATGGGTGGAGTCAGAGCCAGCGTTGGAGGAAAGAAGGTAGGACCATTTGAATTGTATATTTTCAAAATCTGCCGGTCGTTTTCCAAATCACATACACCACCTTTAATATAAACCCGTGAAATTTTTTTGGGGGATTTTTAACGGGTCACAGACACTCGTCAATTTTATTTTTATGTAATGCCAATTCAATATTATAATCTTATCGGTTAACGGTCAATAGTCGGATAACGAGCGGCGGTTGTCGGTCGGAAAAATTAACCGTAATGAGCATCCCTAAATGATACACATGCGCTGTCTCTCTCTACTGTTCATGTTGACTTAAGCCATAACCGACTACTAGGATACTCGTCAAGGCAGGCATTTTGAGCTAAATCTGTGTGAATCTGTCCATTCAAGCGCAAGGAGACGTGAAAGATAATTAATTTTACTATTTGAACGTTGTCTGACTGAATGTGCAGCTTTCTGTGTATGCGCACACAAAACTTCTCACACAGCGCTCGCAAGTTCTCTTTTGCATCTCTGTGCGCTTGAATGCTTAAATTGGCAAGGTTTGAAAATGTGTGCAAATGATAAACTTTCGTGACCATGCAGCCGCAACAGTTCCTTTAGCTGTATGGAACGTCTTTCACGCTGAAAGGCACACGTGCATCTGCCATGTTAAGCACTGAATGAATGACAGGGTCCCCGCTGTAACATTGTGCTAGGTAAATAAGAGGATGACATATCGTGGAGAAGACTAATGAGATTGTACATAATATCTGATTGATGTTAATGTTTGCAGAAATAAATATGGAAAAAAGATTGATTCATGGCTTCTGAGAATCGATATCAAATCGACCACATTTAAAAAAAAACGATGAATCGATACATCTAATTTTTTGCTCAGACCCGGGGGTGTACTCTGGGTCTGGGCCACATTCCGAGCTTGGAGTCCTCCCCCCAGACAGCAGACCAAATGTGCAAACTCGTGAACAGTCAATTTTGTAAGATTTGCCTCAAATTGCAGTATAAAGACCTCACAAGAAGGATCATTCTGGCTTTTCACATCCCACAAGTGTTCTTTAAGGTTATAAACCTTTAACATTTTCTCGCTGGTCTTTTTTTCAAGAAGTGAAATACCTTCAATTTACCTTTTCTTCTAATTAATGGAGAACATTCTGAGGAACTGGGAAAAACCAAGGATCTCTCTAAGTGGAACACTTCTCCCGTTATTTCTTTGTGAGCAGTCCCGTCTTCCATATGAATGAGCCTGCCTTCGTTAGCCACCTGAGCATCTGCTCTAGACACTCAGGCCTGCTGAATTAATCAACCTTTAGTTCTCCTGAGTGAACACGCTCGGGTATGTGCGTGAGTGAAAGGGAATGCAAATGTCTCCTATTATTCACAGCTTTGTGAGACGACTGAGTTTGCAGCAATGTTAATTATTGAAGAACTTGGAGAGATAGTCTTGGATGGAAGTGGGAGTAGAGGAGGGGAACTGAATTCTTTCATAATGAATTGAAATGTATTTAGGGTCATCAGTGATAGAAGTGGAAGCTTGCAATTTGCATGAGGTCAAAAGGCTTTTTTCTTCCTGCTTTTTTTCCTTGTTGATCAAACTCTTACATTTTCAGGCCTTGGTGCTCGAGACAAATTGCAGGGGAATTAGTTAGAAAGCATTTTTTTTTATCTTTTGTTACTTTGAAAATGGACCTTTCTGTTTTCTGCACTCCTCGTTTGAAAATAGGAAAAAATAAACAGAGATCTGTGATGAGGCTGCTTATAGATTGATCAAACATATGAGGCGGACTGGTGTATCTCTCTCTTTCTCGCTCCCTCCTACTTCAGACATGAGGAGTTAATGTGTGTGATCAGATTGAAGTGTCATCCGGTTCTCTCACAGGCTGCAGAAATGCTCTCCATGGCTCTTTCATCAGAACGCTCTTGGTCTTGTCATCCTGTGCTGTTAGTGTAGTTGTAGGCTAGTGTAACATGCCCATTAAACTACATACCACACTTTATAAAATAACTCAAAACACAGCCTGTTGGTTGGACAGTGATGCAATGTCATTGAGTTTTAGTGAGAACTGATTCAGTTTAAGGGCTTTTAATGAGTAAACCATGCCATTTGTTGCATGGAATAAATATAGACTTGTGTTAAAAAGGCCCAGTGTTTGAGTCCAGTTCTTTTGAGTCGATCAGTGTTTTTGTTTAAATACTACTGCTGATAGACCATTAGCATTTGCTTACTGTCGTATTTTTTATTGTGTGTGTGTGTGATGTTTATTAGGGTTGTGCAATGTCTACCAATTTGGCATCAGACGATGTGTACAGTGAAACATCGCGATGAACGATGATATCGGGAGGAGGGGCGGGGCTAACATTATAATTTTTCAATTAAGCAATAAGCCCCGCAAAGCCGTGTTTTACAGTGGATTTAGAACAGCTAAGGGGCGTAGGCACAACGCGGAGATATTTTCCTCTACATCTCATCAGCCATTTTGATTTCGGCACGCTCTGCAGCAGCTGACCACGAGCGAATGTACAGTGACGTGACAGAACTGCCAGATTCAAACTGTGCTTTCGCGCTATGACTGGCGCTGAGCCAGAGACGGACGCGCTCAGCGCTTGTCATATATCACAACTATTCAGTGTTTTTAACCACATAATGTTTATTTTAGGTTTCAGACATTTAAATACATATAATTTATAGCAAAACAATACATTTATAGTTTGTAAAATACACAATGGTGTCTATGGAAGCAGCAATAACAACCCATTCAAATATATTTGCCGACGGATTTATTCATATCAGACACACAGTGTAAGTAACGTTAACTATAAAGTTAACTCCATTCTTCTCCCAGGTCACCGGCCATGTATTTCAGGGGGAAACTGATGAATTCACGTGCTGTAATAAACCCAACAGACAGGAATCTCTGAACTGCGGCCCAAACAAACATGACGTGCCCATCTCACGTTGCAGATCAAAATAATTTATAAAGGTTTTTTAAACGACAAAACAAACTCACTTACACGTATTTGAGAATCGGAATAGAAGATAGTCGATGACATGGTAACCAGGTTTGTTAATATTTAGAAATAAAAGCGCTAACGTTACATCTGTCATACAGCGCTATTTTGGCTGTGGTGAATCACGTGCCAAGCATGACGCGTCACCATGGAAACATGGGGGGGGGGATCGCGATGCTGGCTTAACATCGTGATGTCTGTCAGCCATCACGATGGACGATGATATCGTCTATCGGCACAACCCTAATGTTTATCTGTTTCTTAAATTCAGTAAGTCATATCCAGCACGGGTTAAACATTCACAGTGCAGGGTGGTAAAAATATGTTGAAGCCGTAGGCCAGGCATGGACAATTCAAATCCTGGAGGGCAACTGTCTTGCAGAGTTTAGTTCAATACCTAATCAAAAACAACTCAAACAATTTTAAGAACTTAAAGGGGACCAATTATGAAAAATTCACTTTTATAAGGTGTTTGAACACCTTGATGTTTGTCCACAGTGTTTGTAAACAACCTGCCTTATGATTGTAAAAATCCACATCCAAAATTTTAATAAAATCCAATACTTTTTTTTATAATCCCCATGTATCATTATCAATCTTTAACAACAAGCTGTTTCAAATTTCCCCTTACTCCTACGTAACAGTAAGGAAAACCCGCCCACAACTGGTGACGATCTGCACTAGATGCCACTAGGGCTGCACGATTTTTGGAAAAAAATACATTGCGATATTTTATTTTTCTGCGATATATATCGCGATATGAAAATTTCACCAGATGACTTGAATAGCTCTCTTTGGAAAGAATGAATCATCTGAATGACTGGTGATTTTGTAATGGAGTAAATCTGCATAGAAACTATTATAGTTAACTAATGTAGTTAACTAGATTTTAATAAATGGAACCTTATTGTAAAGTGTTACCGATTTGTTATGTCTCGTGAGTTCAGTGTTGGACAGATCAGTTGTTTTAACCATTCATTAAAGTGAATCGGTTCAAAGGAGTCATTACTTCGCGAATCGGACGTGTTTTAATGGACCACGGTACACGTTTTGTGATTATCCCGGCAGTTAGGACACGCACAAGATTTGTGTCAACACAGAAAACATTTCATCTCTGGATAGTCTGTTTTTTGTTTTGTTTTTTTAGCACAATCCAGCGGTAGTTCAGGGAAAAAAATATATCCGAATGCTTCACGTGAAACTTCGGTCTTCCGACCTTTTACCATTGTGTATTCTCAAAGATATTCAGTAAACTTAATTCATTAATATGCGCGAGGGAGAGAGAGAGAGCGAGACAGTTTGAAAACGGTGAGAGTGCGCGCGCGCGACCGGGTCTCTCTCAGCTCGTTCTCTCAGTTTAACAAGTGCAGTCAGTCATCTATCACTCACGGTCAAATAAGGCTTTGGCGGGACAAAAATACGTTTTGGCGACCACCAAAAAATGTTCAATGCAGGAAGGGCATTCTGACTTTATTTTGAATTCTCGTGTTCGTTCAAGCTCAGAAATAAGAGAAAGACCACTGATCTTTGTGTCTGCCCGGCTCACAGAAAACAACGCGCAAGTTCCAGTCTTCTTACGCTTGATGTTTAAACTGACAGGACTTAAAAACACATGCAAATGATAAACTTTCACTATATGATGGTTAAACTTTGCAATTAATCCGCGAATCGCAAGCGTTACGGGCCGGGGATCTGCTGGCCCGTATTGATCATGAATCATGGATCAACTACGATCCCTATTGGCTATATTGCAACATCCTACGATGTGACTATCGTGGATGCGCACATCGCGATAACGATGCTAAAACGATACATCGTGCAGCCCTAGATGCCACCATGATTGACAAGGAGCAGTCGGACATTATAACCGTAAACTAAACGATACCTGTGGGCATCCTGATACAGTTCACTCACAAGCACCTATACAATAGTTTATAGATTAAAATGACGGTACAGGCTAGTCGATGAGATGAATACACGTAACTCCACAACAACTAAGTTACATAAATTTATCCACTAACCATTCAGAAACGTCCATGTACAGTCTAACAGTTGCAGCCTCTTCCTGAGTCTCTCCATGTAAGTCTGACTCCGGTTCAAACATGTAATGTCACACTATGCTACTGGTTATTATTGACATTTTGCCTGAGAGAAATTCGGCTGTTATGTTTTTCCTGTATCCGAAGCACATGTAAAGGACCGGCCATCTTCTGAACGGGGGGCGGGGAGCAGAAGCGCTTTCCCTCACACCCAAAAAGGGGCAACTTTGACAAGCTATAATAAAAAATCTGGGTGGTATTTTGAGCCGATACTTCACAGACACATTCTGAGGACATCAGATATATTACATCATGTGAAAATGGGCATAATAGGTCATCTTTAAAACTTAAAGGCATATGCTTTCCTGTAACTCAAATAGTTGACCATGGCACAAGCAGTGTTAAGGTCATAGGTTTGATTTCTAGGGAAAACAAGAACTGATAAAATGTGTACCTTGAATGTAATGTAAGTCACTTTGGATAAAAGTGTCTATCAAATGCATAAATGTTTGCTTAGGGATGGAGCTAAACTCTGTAGGACAGTGGTCCAACTCTGCCCTACGCTAATGTTTTCTTCAAAAGCGTCAAGAATCCAGTCTAAGACAAAGCTGAAAGTTTTGGTCAGGCCCTGTAGAGAAACTTAGGCAGAACTGTGGACAGAATTTACCAAGGTTTTTTGTATTTGGAAAACACACAACACTTTTCCTCTGAACTGTAAATTGTGGTGGATGGGGCCATCGGAATGTGTGGCTTCTTGCTGCCCAAGGGCCTGGATAGTTTCAATGAATTTCCAAGTTTATCAGGACATTTTGCAGGAAAAGGAAATGTCATATTTCTGCCAGTTTAAGTTCAACAGAAGTTGATTTAATCCTGTCTTGCAACACAAAGCATGAAAGTAAATCAACAACAGAAGACAAAAAAGGCCTTCCTCAGTGGCCCAATCAGAGTCTTGACCTCAGCTCAATTGAGATACTTTGGCATGACCTCAAGAAAATGATTCGCACCAAAGATCCCAATAATATAGCTGAACTGAAGCAGTTGTTTGAAGAGGAATACTGAAAAGTTTCCCCTGACTGTTGCACAGGTCTGATCTGCAGGAAATGTTTGGTAAAGGTTAATGCTGTAAAAGGAGGGTCAATCAGTTATTAAATCCAAGAGTTCACATACTTTTTACACTATGCACTGAAAGTTTACATGGTGTCTTCAGTTAAGACATGGACGTGTTTCTTTGTTTGTGTATTATTTATCTAAGAAGTCTAGTCTGTTTTAAATTTATGATCAAGTTATATTGAAGTCCAGATAAAAGGATTACACGCTTTTTTCTCTAACTGCCTCTTTGGGAAGTTCTTCGAGTTGAAAGTTTCAAACTAGGGTAAGGAATATAAATTCATACCAATGCCTGGCATTCATCAGAGCTTCACTTGACCTTTCATCGGTCATAATCAGGTGTCCGTTAATCCCTTTCTCAAAAGCAAAGACCCATAAACTCTCTCCTCAGAGTGAATTAGCATAAACCAGGCCTCTCCAATCGAGTCTAAAACAGGACATTCTTACAAGCATTTAAATGTTAATTAAACCTAATCAGCATACGCTTAATCCGCCCAATCTCACAGAGCAGAACTTTTGACAGACAAGAGAGCTTCGGCCAATGAATGGTGAATTCTGGTGCTGCGTGAGGGCCGAACGATTGTGGGTTCAGAAGTCAAGTGCTTCCTGTCATCTTCTGCGCATTTAACCTCTCACATTAACATACTCTTTCACCCGAAAATCTCTCCTTTCAGACAGAGGCCTCTAGTGCTAATCCTTCATGTCCCTGAAGGACTGAAGACTCTTTTGTCCATCCATTTCCACCTGTCCCCAGCATACCAAGGTCCTTAGAAGCACACTTTACTGGAGGTCTTGCTTCATTTGCAAGTTTGTATGGAACAGTCTTCAAATTACTCCGAAAGATCCTTGAGAACAAGTAAAATAATGACTAATCATTACAATAAGCAATTTGTGGACGCTTTTGTCTTTGTGTCCACAATTTATCATTGGCCAGCACAATTAGATTTCTTCCTGAAGGTTACATTTGCTTGCACAATAAGTTGATAATCTACGCAACCTTGTATTTTTCACAGCCTTCAATAATTCATGGATTATAAAGACAACGCTAATGCAATTGTAATGTTAAACTGTTTGACCTATGTCTAACAGCTCTTTTATAAGCATCACGGCATTGCTTCTCTCACTCATCACTCCTGGGCCTTGTGTTAACTAGTATTCCTCCATAACCTTATGGATTTTGATTGATTTTCCAATCAAAACTATTTCTTGGTTTTACAATGCTGACATTTATCAGCCATTTAACGAGAGTTTAATGTCAGTAAACTTGACACAGCTGTATTGAGTATGAATTAATGAGAGCAGCTCTGCAATGAGACTAGATATGTTGGAATCAGATGGAATCAGCAGGTCATTCATACTTGGTAGATTTATATTGATGTCAGTCTGTTTGCTGCCAATGTGAAATAGATCAATCCACTGGGCCCAAGGCCCTTGAAGATTTAGGCTATAGTATTGCTTGATTATGCCAATGGAGCGGTTTTGGCACCAGCGTTCATGCCAATAGCGTATAATCTATGAGTTCTCCATGAAAGCGTTGGTGCGTGGACCACAGAGACTGCGATTTCTAGTTTGATTTAGAACGCTGCTATTCAAACTGTGCACTGGAGGGTGTTTGCACTTTTTGTGTGTGCAGTAACAAAAAAATATATATATCTCATTCCGTTTTCCACCCACTTACAGTATTAACAACACACTGCAAAAGAAAAGATTACAAAACTCTTTTAAACAAAGCAACTCATTGATATTTATTCATATTATTTGTAATACTGTAAATATGTTCATAATCTGTAAATGTTTATTATGACTAAACCTAACTGTGTCTTTGTACTTTTATATTTTTAATATGTATTCTTAATTGTTTTCTACTATGTTCTTGTCTTATTTGTATGTGTGCTCTGGAAGATTCAGCATACCAAGGGAAATTTTTTGCAAATTTTTTGTAAATGACTAATTTTCACTTTATGTCGTCGTATTTTTCTTTTTCTTTTTCTTTAAAGGTGTACATGTGGGAAGTGTAGTTTGATGCCGACTGAGGCGGAAAACGTTTGCTGCCAAGAAATAGAACCGGTTATTCTTTTGTCTTGAAATGCATTATAATGTGTAAAGTTGTAGTTTGTAAGACTTAATATGATAGCATACTATTAGCATACTATTCAGAATAATAACCTTGCTAGACTACAATCAATAGTAATCCCATGCAGAACAAGGATCTAAACAATATAAGGGCTCGTTCATACAGAACGCGTTTTTGCTCACAAAAACGTGAGATGGGCAGTGAACTGGGTGAAAAACATAAGGTCTCGAGCGTTTTTTTAAAAATAGAAATGATTTGAACTTGAGCGCAGTGTTTTTTTAGAACACCATGTCATGCGCGAGTTCTCTTACGAGAGTATCTCTCGTACTGCGTAATATCTTACGCTATGGGGAAAACCTCTTTTCCACGAGATATTGAAGCCAAAAATTATCCTTAATTTTGAATTAATGCAAAACGCTGTGCAGCAGCATGCAGACATAGGCAAGACGGCTTGCGTGCCTATTGGCTGCCCTGCGGCAACAGCAGCAGCCTATCGAGAGTGGCCCTGCGTGACACATACCCAATGGGGGCACTTTGCGCCCATTTCGTCACGTCCCGCCAGAAAGGGCGTGGTCCCGCCCTTATAAATACGGCTCGATTAGGCTGGTATACTGATTTTCATCTCTTCAGCGAAGCATCACGCATCGCTGGATCCGGAGTGAGAAGCCGCGCCGTTGAGATAAGCACACAGCGGGACGAGCCTTTGAGTCTGAAGTCGCTGGCATCGCCGCCTTTAGCCGCCGTACCTGCTACGCTTTCCGGCGTCATATCCTTTATTGCAAGTGTGTGTGTGTGTTCGCCGCTGCGACACACATTTTTCCACTGTCTCTCTCTCTCTCCTAAAAGAGCTGCGTCTTTTTCAAGATGCATAGGTCCTGCGGCTCGTGTCGAGCCACACTCAGTGAGGAGGATCGCCATGTCATCTGCGTTTCCTGCCTGGGTGAGGATCATGCGGCTCTCGCTCTCGTCGACGGCGGATGCCATCACTGTGAGCTACTGCCTATGGTGACTCTGAGGACTCGCCTGGCATCCTTCTCAGAGCCTGCACTTCAGCCCGCTGTAGCGCCGCGCCGTAAGAAGCGCCGTGCCCAGCGCGCCCCCGAGCCTTCTCCTGCCCACGAAAGCTCGCCGGTTCGCCCGCCAGCTTCGCCGGCGTCGCTCGAGTCCCTCCCCGACGGACAGCGGCCGCCGCTCGCCGCCGCTTCCGCCATAGAGGTCGACGAAACAGCCGAGGCCTGTTCTCTCCTGGCATCAGATAGTGAGGATTGGGCGAGCTCTGTGGACCTCCCCTCTGCTATCCGCGAGCCTTCAGGAAAACGAGCAGGCATTGAATCAGAGCTGATGCGTCTGCTCTCCCAAGCCGTCGACAACCTCGGCCTCGACTGGGAAGCGCCCGCGCAGCCCGCGCGCAACCGACTGGACGGATGCTTCCTCAAGAAGGACCACGCGCCGTCACAATCCAGGCCCGCGCCTTTTCTTCCTGAGCTTCACGAAGAAGTCGCGAGGTCCTGGGGCGCCCCCCTCTCGGCCAGGGTGCGTACTTCTGTCTCAGCTGCATTCTCCACTGTGGACGGTGCGAAAGACAAAGGGTACCTTTCTCTTCCCCCAGTGGAAGCAGCGGTAGCTTCTCATCTCTGCCCGCCCTCTGCTGGACGGCGAGCGCAGACAACGCTACCATCTAAAGCCTGCCGAGTGACGTCAGCCATGCACGGTCGCGCATACACCGCCGCCGGGCAAGCCGCGTCAGCCTTACACACTATGGCCATTCTGCAGATCTTCCAGGCCGACCTTCTCCGAAAAATGGACGAGGAAGGCGCGGAATCGATCAGCGTCGGGGATTTAAGGAGCGCTACGGACCTGGCTCTACGCGCTACAAAGTCCGCTGCACAGGCCATTGGGCGGAACATGGCCTCTCTCACCGTGGCTGAGAGACACCTGTGGTTAACGCTGTCTGAAATGACTGAGGCGGAGCGCTCTGTATTCCTGGACGCGCCCATTTCGTCAGCTGGCCTCTTCGGATCTGCCGTCAAGGATTTCGCGGACAGATTTCAAGAGGTTCAAAAGACATCGCAGGCGATGAAGCACTTCCTCCCGAAGCGCTCGAGTTCCGCAGCAGGTCGCTCTAAACAGCCGCCTGCTCGAAGCTCCCAGCCGCAGCATACACCACCCGCCGCCGCTGCTTCTCAACGCCGCCAGGCCCGAGAACAGAGACCGCGCTCTCGCTCTGCTGGACGCCGCCCCCCTCAGCGCGGGCCCCGGCCGAGGATCGAGATCAAGCCCGAGGTCTCAAAGCCTTCCTAGCCGTGCTAGGAAAGCGACGGTGTTCAAATCCCGCTGCGGCCGGATTTTCACCGAAACGTTTCGCTCGTCCAGTCCCATGCAATGTGACTGTTCCAGTGCACTTAGCAGTCAACAAGCCGGTCCATTTGCCCGCTTGCCTGCACACAAAAGCCGTTTTTACGGCTACCCAGATAAATCCAATAAAGAGTGTATTTTCTGGTGTTCCGGCCACGGCCGATGGTGTTATGAGTGTTGTAAGAATGCCCACGTCTCAGTGCCCATTCCCACACGCAGACACAGCCCACCACAATACAGGGCTAGCACGAATAAAATCGACTCATGTCGATTGTGCAATGAATGTAGTGTACGTGCCCACGACACAGTGCCCACAAACACTACACGAAGCATGTCCCACGGTTTCTGTAAAAACGAAACCAACACATTTTCAGTCGGCGCGAGCCGACAGTGTTCTCAGTGCAGTGAGTGTGCCCGCTATCCCGCGCCCACATTCCCTCACAGACATGCCGAAGCCCACGGGGTTCGTCCCGCTCGCCTTCTCTCCACAATCTGTCAGAGAGAAGCCGAGCGCGGTCGGGCTGCCCGTTGTGATCAGCGCACCCCCCGCCTCGCGCATTGCAAACACAGTGTTTGTTTCTCAGCACACCGGAGCTCTCCGGCCGCCGCTATGCCGCGGCCAGAGCCCAGATTTCATTCTACCTCTAGCTATTCATGCACATGCGTGGGCAAAGCTTCCCGGGGTATCAGAATGGGTGCTGAACACTATAAAAAGAGGCTATTCGCTGCAGTTCGCTCGACGCCCCCGCCGTTGTGCGGCGCGAGTCGAAACGACGGTAAAAAACGAAGTATCTCATCTACTTCGAGCCGAGATAGCGAAACTACTGAGCAAAGGGGCGATAGAACCTTTATCTCAGGCTCAGAGCGAAGGGGGTTTATACAGCAGGTATTTTCTGGTACCCAAAAAAGACGGGGGTCTCAGACCCATTCTAGATCTGCGACAGCTGAACAGAGCGCTCGCGAAGCGCCAGTTCAGAATGATTACAACCAGGAAAATCCTCGCGCAAGTTCGCCGGGAAGACTGGTTTATGTCAATAGATCTGAAAGACGCCTATTTTCAAATACAAATAGCGTCACGTCACAGGCAATTCTTGAGATTCGCCTTCGAGGGCCAGGCATACCAATACAAAGTCCTGCCGTTCGGCCTGTCCCTGGCACCCCGTACATTTACGAAGTGCATGGACGCGGCTCTCGCACCCCTGAGACTCCAGGGCATGCGAATTTTGAACTACTTGGACGATTGGCTGATTCTAGCTCGATCACGATCAGAGCTCATAGAACACAGGGCCACATTACTCGAGCATCTCGAGAATCTGGGTCTCACAGTCAATTGGGCGAAGAGCTCGCTGTTTCCCAGCCAGAAAATTTCTTTTCTGGGAACAGTGCTGGACTCGCTATCCATGACAGCGCGTCTGACGCCAGAGCGCGAACGGGACATTCAGAGCGCCGCGAAATCCTTCCGCCGCGGCTCGGTTGTCCAGCTCAAAAGGTTTCAGAAAATGCTGGGCCTCATGGCCTCAGCAGCTTCAGTGCTCCAGCTGGGTCTGCTTCGCATGCGCCCACTGCAGCTGTGGCTGAAAGCGCGAGTTCCTCCCAGGGCATGGACCGCTGGTCGGTTTCGCCTCCGGGTCGATCTGAAATGCGTTTCAGCTCTGGAACCTTGGAAGATAACCGACTGGTATCAGTCAGGTGTGAGTCTGGGGACTCCCTCGAGTGTGAAGGTGGTGTCCACGGACGCCTCCACCTCGGGATGGGGAGCGCTGCTCGAGGGCAGACCGTTCTTTGGCCAGTGGTCAGAACAGGAAAAGCTCCTACACATAAACTGTCTGGAAATGTTGGCAGTCGACAACGCGCTACGGCGCTTCTGTCCCCAGATAATGGGCCACCACGTCTTGGTCCGGTCGGACAACATGTCAGTGGTGGCATACATAAATCGCCAGGGCGGCACCAAGTCCCGAAACCTTTACAGGCTAACGGAACGCCTCCTGGTCTGGGCTCAGCACAACCTGCTTTCACTGAGAGCGGCGCACGTGCCTGGTCACCTGAATCTGGGACCAGACAGACTGTCCAGAAACCATGTCCCAGCAGGGGAATGGTCGCTGCACCCGCAGACGATCCAACTGCTGTGGGAGACATTCGGCAGAGCGCAAGTGGACCTGTTCGCGTCCCACGAGAACGCTCACTGTCCGAAATATTTCTCCAAGAGCAAGGACGCGCTGGCCCACGTCTGGCCCCGCTGTCCCCTCTATGCTTTTCCCCCCGTCTCGCTCCTGCCTCAAGTGCTGGAACGAATCAGGGAAAATGGATGCCCAGTGCTGCTTGTGGCTCCGCTCTGGACAAACCAGACTTGGTTCCCAGTCCTGATGCGGCTGACCAGCACTGCCCCGTGGCCAGTACCGTTGAGGAAAGACCTCCTCTCTCAGGCCGAGGGCTCGATTTGGCATCCTCGCCCGGAACTATGGTCCCTACATGCATGGGCCATCAACGGGTACCCGCTAGCCTCCCGGAGGGAGTGCTAAACACGATCACGCAGGCAAGGGCCCTGTCTACTAGACGGCTCTATTCCTCGAAATGGTCTGTGTTCTCTGCTTGGTGTCAAGCTCAGCGCTTTTCACCTGTAGACTGCGGGGTCACGGAAGTACTCTCCTTCCTTCAAGAGCTGCTGGATAAGGGCAGGTCCCCATCCACGCTCAAAGTGTACGTGGCGGCCATAGCAGCGTTTATAAAACCTGTGTCTGGCCAGTCACTGGGGAAGAACGACCTAGTCGTGCGATTCCTCAAGGGAGCTCGGAGGCTGAACCCTCCCAGACCTCCTTCAGTCCCGGTGTGGGACCTTTCTACGGTTTTGGAAGCCATGAAAGGTGCCCCGTTCGAGCCACTCCATTTGTCAGACATGAAGCATCTGTCTTTCAAAACGGTGTTCCTTTTGGCTCTCGCTTCAGTGAAGCGCATAGGGGACTTACAAGCGCTTTCGGTAAGCGCGTCATGTATGGAGTTTGGGCCTAATGACTCTAAGGTCATACTCAAACCAAGGCACGGGTACGTGCCCAAATCCCTCAACACACCGTTCAGGGCCCAGGTCATTTCCCTGTGCGCTCTCTCGGTTCATGATGAGGAGAAAGATGCTAGTCTCCTTTGCCCTGTCAGGGCACTGAGAGCTTATGTGTCCCGCTCGTCTGTCTTCAGACAGACCGAGCAGCTCTTTGTTTTGTTTGGCGGACGCTCCAAGGGCCTGGCCGCATCAAAACAGAGCCTATCCAGATGGGTAGTCGACGCCATAGCACTGGCTTACACTTCTAAGGGCCTGCAGTGTCCTTTGGGTGTCAGAGCGCACTCCACAAGAGGCGTGGCCTCATCGTGGGCGTGGTATAGTGGGGTTACCTTGCAAGATATCTGTACGGCCGCGGGCTGGGCCTCGCCGTCTACATTTATAAGGTTTTATAACCTAGAGGTTCCCGCCTTACAAGCCAAGCTTCTGTCGGTTTAGAATTCAGTGCTATCTGCCCCGCAGTGCGGCCCAGATGCTGAGTTTGCCTGTGCATCGCTCACTAAGCGATAGAAACTGCCCCTTGGGTGTTGAATAACCCGTACTATTACCCAGTTCAGGCTGAACACGTTCACCCTGTCTGCGTAAAACACTGTTAACATAACTAGCTCCTGTAGGATGCTATTTTATGGGGAATGACGCTTGCAGCCTCTCTTCTCCGACTCTCTGTGAGTCTATGGTGATTATGCACTATATGAGCCCCGGGCTACTGCCCTTGGGACTTTGGTGTCGGATCCCAGTACGCACGGCGTTTTGCATTGTGTTCCCCATAGCGTAAGATATTACGCAGTACGAGAGATACTCTCGTAAGAGAACGTACTCGGTTACTAACGTAACCTCGGTTCTCTCTAGAGAGGGAACGAGTACTGCGTATCTTGCCGTGCATACACAGCTCTGGTTCGCTTCGGCGATGAAAACCAGTATACCAGCCTAATCGAGCCGTATTTATAAGGGCGGGACCACGCCCTTTCTGGCGGGACGTGACGAAATGGGCGCAAAGTGCCCCCATTGGGTATGTGTCACGCAGGGCCACTCTCGATAGGCTGCTGCTGTTGCCGCAGGGCAGCCAATAGGCACGCAAGCCGTCTTGCCTATGTCTGCATGCTGCTGCACAGCGTTTTGCATTAATTCAAAATTAAGGATAATTTTTGGCTTCAATATCTCGTGGAAAAGAGGTTTTCCCCATAGCGTAAGATATTACGCAGTACTCGTTCCCTCTCTAGAGAGAACCGAGGTTACGTTAGTAACCGAGTACGTTTTACAACATTTGTGTGTTGTAAACAGACAGACTTGTGGTTTATGAGGACGTGATTTATTTTTACAATAAACAAACTGACACCTACAGTAGCCAGCTAAACAAATGTATTTAAACACACACCATACATCGCATGCTCCATAGATACATTAACTGTATGTGATCATGTTGTTTACTTGCTGTGTTTACACGCCGATAGTTAACAACTCACAGACATTTGAAGCAGTTTTACTCACCGCCTGCGGTTCCAACGCATGACCGTGAACCTTTATCGTTGGGACTGCTCCATCTTTAAGTATTAGGCGATCTGCAAATCCGGCGTTGAACTGGGCCTTGTTTATAAAACTATTACTATCGAAATGAAGGGAACAAACAAAAACACTTGCACAACTCCGTTGCTGCTCCGGAAAAACAAAATCCATCCACAGGTCCCTTAACGCTGGGTTCTTTGGAAATTTGTGTAGTGTTGTCTTGCCCTGGCAACCAAAAACACATTTTTTCGGTGCCATTTTTTTAATTCCAGCGCTCTGATGGGCATAGGCGTACTCTCGCACGCACTAGGCTACAGATGCGCGCGCGCCCTTCCGGGAGAAGTGCCCTTAAGACCCGTATAAGGAAATTCCGGCCACTCTGACGTCACACAGGCCCGTATTCGAAAAAAACTTTCCGAAACTTGTGACAACCCGGAAGGAGTATTTTTGGAACAGAATTACTCCATCAAACTTACAACTTCATTTTTGAAACTTTGTCCATGTTTAGCATGGGAATCCAACTCTTTAACAGTGTAAAAAACTCACTACACATGAAACAGCATTTCACCCCCCCTTTAAACTATACCAAATTTGTGGTGCAATTAGTGGTCAAGAACCACAATTTAAGATATGTTTATGGTCATATTTTTATTCCTGATTGTATAGGGCAATGGACAGTACTTTTACACCATTTATTAATCTTGGTTAATGTTAATTTCTGTTTATGCAGATACATTTATATAATTGTAAGTTGTACACTTAATGTATTATGAAAGTACCATTTTTGAAATGTAATAAAATGATGAACAATTTTAATGTGCAATTATTCATATTTATAATTAATATTAACCTGAATAAATTAATGCTGTAAGAATTATTGACTGTAGGGTTATTAGGGTTTTGCATTTTTTATTAAGTTTTTTTATTATTTCTATTAATTTTCAATGTAGTTAATTTAGCATTTGTCAATCTTCATATTTTAGTTTGTATTTTCAGAATTGTCTAGGTTTTCAGAATTAACAGGACAATCTAGTGTTATAGTAAAAACTAGAGGCAATTTCATGCTTAATACAGATCATGTTTCTGATTTTATAATATACCAGGAATCTAAAACTAAAATTAATTTATTTTTATTCCCAGAATTGTTACCAATATGGCCTACAGTTGGTCTACTACGTGATTTGGTCTGTGTGAATCTTTGAATTGGATCACTACGCAGTGCACTCAGGCTATCAGAATATGATTTTTACACACTGTCCTCTAATCGTACGGCAGATGATAGAGATTACAGCAGACCCCTGAGTGTGTATGATGGAGAGCAATCCACCCTTCCATTTCGTCAGGTTGACCCTTTGGTTCCTGCTTGACAAGATTGCCTCTTATTAGAACGTCCCTCTGATTACTCATCCATAGGAGGTGAATCACAGGTCTATAGAGGGGCAGTGGGAGGGTAAGAATGGTTGAAATGTTGAAACATCAAGATTGAAGAAAGATGGACGTTGTCAAGTCTAAAAGAGTTTGTAAGAGAGCTGGCAGAAGGTTTGCAGCAGTGAATGAGTACTCTTATCTTATCTTTTCTTTCTTGCTTGCTTTCTTTATTTCTTGTTTGCAAGCTTTCAAACAAACTTTCAACTCTGTTTGAGCTTTCTATTTTTTTGTTTCTTTCCATAAGCTAAATTTTAAGGCATCAAGACAGGGAATATAATTACACTGCCTTTTAAAAAAGTCAGCATTTCACCTGTCCCAATGAACAAGGTCAGTGAAAAAATAAACCTAATATAACGGACGAGGTGTTGAAAATAAACACTATTTTATTTTTTAAATTGAGCTTATTTTTCTCACCTGTGGACAAGAACATTTTGTATTTTTTACATTTAAATTTTCTTATGTTATCAGTGACTGGCAGACGTCTCTCAGGTACGACTCATTTAGTTGAGATGTACTTTAGCTATGTTAGCATTGCTTTTTATTATTGAAGACCGTTTCCAGCAGCATTTTGTCATTCATTCTTGAGGTACAGTTAGTTTTTTGTTGTGTTTGTCACTCCACTTGCTGGCATTGTTTGGTAACCGTCTCTCTTAAGTGCTGAGGGTTTTGAACCCATGACACTTGTTTTTCTAAGCCCTCCAATTTACCCTGATCCTTCATGACCTGTGCATCTTTCCTTTTCTCTCAGTTCACCCTCTCTCCCCTCTTCTTTTTCTTCTCCTATCTCTTGCATTTTTTCTCTCAAGGGCACAGTTTTTCTCCCCTGAACAAATATCTGCTTTAAAATGCCTGTTACAGCTCGTCTCTCTTACCCTTCTGATAATCTTGCGCTCCCATGACAGTTCTCCTCTAGTCTCTCACCTTGAGTTCATATCCCTTTTCTCCTCCTCATCCCTCTCAACTTCGGAGGACAAAATATCTTATTTTCTTATTTTAAAAAAAGTTGAAAATGCTTTTGATGCAGCAGCCCACCAATACGTAACTCATCTTGGCTTATTGGTCTTATTTCTGAAAGGACCTTGATGCATGTTGCAAACAAAGCGAACACTTTTCAGTATCATATACTGTAGTTTCAATCATTGGGTCAATGATCATTACACGCTTTGTGTTTTGGAGATATCCTGGGTGTTGTGAATTGTTGCATACTTTTTGGAAGAAGGGAGCATTTTTACAATTTCATGGTGATTTTCGGAAGTGGTCTGAACTAAATGTGGCATGCAGGAGGGATCAGTAGTGATGGAACAGTTTGTTTGTCTTTTCCTTTCATTTATTTATTTATTTATTTTTACACAGACAGGGTTTTGTTGGCACAGTCCGTGTATTTCTGGTCTACTTTTTTTTGTGGAACACAAAACATAATTTTTTAAAGAATATATAAGCCTCACTTTTTACTATAAAGAAGCTGTTTGGCTTTAACAAATTTTGTACAAAATAATGAAGCCTCTCTTTTTATTATAAAGAAGCCGTTTGTCTTCAAAAAAAAGAACCATACAGGTACTTATAACATACAAGTAGTATGAACTATTTTAAATTCCAAATAGTCATATAATAGAATAAGAGAGGTGAACTCAAGAAGTGTACCTGTATTTTGTGAATGAGACATTTAGACCATTTCTGTGAACTGGATCAGTGGAAAAGATTAATCTCAAAGAACGATCGGACATCGCTATTTCTGTTAAGAATGTGTCAAGAAGACCTAAAGGATATTCTTTAATAGATTTGTGTGTGTGTGTGTGTGTGTGTGTGTGTGTGTGTGTGTGTGTGTGTGTGTGTGTTCACAAGAAAGTGATATTCCACAAAAAAAAGGTTAAGTAAAATGGACAGAATTTCCATTTTGGGGTAAACTATCCCTATAAGTTTCTATTTCCTTTTGCTATGGGATGTAAAAACATCAAAAAGTCTTTGAAATTACCTCAACCTTCACTACACCTTCACCGTGCAGACTTTAAACACCCTCTTTCTCATTCTCTCACTCTCTTTGTCTCCGTCTCCTTTGTTTGTCTCCTTTTTTTTTTTGCATAGACATGCCACAACCCGAGCCAATTCCTGTAATAATAGCAAAACGGCATTCTGTTCAGACGCACAAAACAAATAGAATTGGAAACATGTCAATACAGCTGCTATCGCTTTCACAGCAAATAACAAATTCATACATTTCATATACCTCATCTCATTTTGTGGGGTTTAGGAAATTCTTCTCTTCTGACTGGTTCTCATTTTTAATTTATTTGTCTAACTTGTCTTTTAGGGGGAAGTTGATGCAGATCTGTGAGTGTCTCTCTCCGCAGGCTGGGACCAATCAGAGTGCTGTTTTTCATTGATGTGACATGTCAACCGCCGGGGGCCAATCAGAAACTGGCTCCCTCCCCTCAGAATTGACAACTGTAAAAGGTGTCACACATATTGCTCTAATGAGGAGCCCAGCTCTCGTCCGCTTTGTCCTTCAAGCTAGAGAGTCTGAGTTAGGATAGGCACAGGAAACAAGGCGGAATCAAATAGTTTCATTGCATAATGCAGGGTGCTGAATCGCTAATTGCTTTTGGTATTTTAAGCAGAATGTTCAGAGAGAGTGGACTGCTTTTAAGCCCACCGTAATATATGGCTCCTGTGGGCTTCAGTGTATAACAGGAAGAGAAGTGAAGAGAGAGAGAGAGAGAGAGAGAGAGAGAGAGAGAGAGAGAGAGAGAGAGAGAGAGAGAGAGAGAGAGAGAGAAGCGTGCTGATGCTGAAATGCAGACGGAAACATCAGTCCATCATAAGCAATAATTTCCGTCTGTTCCAGCGCCTTCAATAGCTGCCCCAATCATCGCCAAAAGCCTGCCATGATTCCTTGCATTTTCTGTCACACACTGGCAGCGTGACACTCTATAAACGTCCATACAGACAAGAATAAACTAGCTTTCCCCTTTCTCTCTTTCGGTCTATTACTTTCTCTCTTCCTCCGTAAGCACAGGAGACACTGCAAGGTCTTTGCAAGGTCAAAAAATAAACCAAACATCCGGATGAGAGATGCCGAAAATGATCCCTCTCAACAGAAGAAGCCACATCTTGGCTTTAATATGAGAGCTTTCCTTTTCATTTCATTCGATTCGAGTAAGCCCACCCTCACAGATATAATATTCTTACAATGCCTCTAGCTGCAGGAGATGTAATCGGCAAATGCACAGGATTCATTTCTGAGGCGGCTTTACGGAGTTCAGTGGAGTTAGTGCTGGATGCTACGACAGACTTTAAGGAAGGATCCAGGTTCAATGCGAAATAAGCTCTGTCGGCAGCATTTGTGGCAAAATAACATTACTATTCACACTGTTTTAAAGGTATAGCCATAATACTTTATTCATGTTAGTTTGAGAGTTGTGTGATGGAATCGCTTACTGATCGCATATGTGCAAAGGTGTCTTTCTAGATTTTCAAGATGGTAAAACCATAAAAAGTTTTGCAAGAAACACAAGCATACCGGAAAGAGACTTTGTGTGACTAAAAGGCTAAATTTAAGTCGTTCAAAATTGTCCACTCCAATGAGCTGTTAAAAGTTGCAGCCGGTTTTAAGTTAGTGAGTTGTGCTTGAGAAGCAGATCAGTTCCATTTATCATCATCAATCATTTAGACTATTTTTGTGAATTTGGATTAATTACATTACATTTACGTTTATTCATTTAGCAGACACTTATCTAAATCGACTTAAAAAAAGAGAACAATAGAAGCAGTTAAACTAACAGTAGGACAACAATATGCAAGTGCTATGACCCTTCTCAGTTTAATCTAACGCAGTACATGTCTTTTTTTATTTTTTTATAATTAGAATAGAAGAGAAGAGAAAGCGTTAGTATTACTGGATCAAGTGCTGCCGAAAAAGATGCGTCTTCAGCCATTTCTTGAAAATGGCTACAGACTCAGTAGCTCTGGTTGAGTTAGGCAGATTATTCCACCAGCAGGGAATAGTCAAGGTCCTTGTGAGAAAGAGATCAAACAAATCATTTAATGAATTGTTCACACATCGCACATTGCTACTTTCGCCATAAACTAAAGAGCTAAAGCTTATGTTTACATGAAACAAACTACAACCAAATTTACGCAACACATAACCAGAAGTTTTTGTACCTAAGTTTTAAAAAGGACGATTTTGTACAACTTTACTGATTTTTTTTTCTTTTTTACTAAATCTTTACTAAAGTAAAGATTACTTTTTTTTTACTAAAAGTACTTTTTTACTAAAGTACTTTAACAAAAAACAAAACAAAAAAAGACCCACACATTTCTGCTTTTTCTTGTTCTGGGTTAGAAATGACTGACACTTTAGTCTATTTGTTGCAGTGTGGAAGAGTTTTCTTTGAGTGACAAAGAAAGTCAGTGCAGATGGGCCTGTTTCACCCTACTGTGAACGTCTCCACCCTCTCTCATTATCTCATCTCCTCTCACCCTCTGACACTTTTTATTTATTTCAGATCAACTTTAATTTGTGAAGATTAATCATCATCACCCCTATAGTCTGTTTGCTGACTGTCAGCAGTGTCGCTTTGAATCATGTCCCCCTCCTGCAGGGAACCTTCCTCCTCTTTCATTAGTTTAAATGGGCCTTGTGATAGACGCGCTCGCAGGTCTTGGCTCCCACTAAATTACATTTCAATATTAGCTCAATCAGTCCCTGGGTAAATACGGCATGACCCTCTGGGACGTGAGGTTGGTGGTGGAGAGGATGCATCTTGGACGCTTTGACAGAACCGAGCGGAACATGCACAGGAGATGGATAATTGGAAAAGGCTATGTGCTCAATGGAAATTGTGCTCTTTTTTTTAAGGACTTCATTTGATTGCTTTTCAAATTTAATGTCTACCTGTATGTTAACATCAGTCAGTCGCAGAGGAAATTTACAAACCGTGTTCATTAGGATGATAGTCTTAAAATGATGAGACAGGGCATTGATTGACAGCTGATGCATCACACATTCTTGAAGCTGTGATATACTGCAGTAATTGTTGTAGACAGCTGTCCACTACTGTCCACCACTAAGCTCATGCTCAAACTCCATCATTTCTGCAGACCAATTTTAAAAAGAATAAAAATTCCCAACTAGAAATATCAAATGAATCAGTTAATTCTAATAAACTAATAAGAGAGTTGGTCACGTGACATCTGGGGTGTATCACTCAGACCGCTTTTATACTAACACAGTTGATGTCGTGACAAATCGGATCCTCCTTGAAATGGGTTATCAGTTATCAATTTATTTTATTTAATTTTAAACATGAATATAATTACTTACTATAATGTTTTAGAAAACTCATTGGACAATGTATTTTCTTTCACTTGATAAACTAAATACATAATAACAATACTTACATTCTTTTAATAACTGAAATATTGGATATTTAACACTTTTATAAGTACATTAAAGACTGTTGTAAATGCATGTAAAGTAATGGCAAATTCGTAGTGTATAAGTTAAGTATATCTATGTATAAACAGGCCTTTTGGGTATCTGTATGATATGCTACTAGTACGCAAGATAACTAAATCATATTAATGATCGTTATAACGTAGTTTAAATGACATGCATGCTTAACAAATGTATTAGACCACCTGTCATAATAAAGATAAAATACAAATATTTTAGTAATCTGTCAAAATGTATTGTCATTTAACAACTTTTTATCAAACAACTCCTTTGGCCGTCCTTTGGCCTTGATAGCAGCTTGCATTATTTCTTGCTGGCATTGCTTTTATGTATAGTACTTTTCCATAGTGTTATTTACTTTTATTTCCTCTTTTATTTACTGTTATTTCTTCTTTTATTTACTGTTATTTCTAGCTGTTCCCAAAGACTTGCCTTTGATTAAACTTTTGTGCAATCTATCTTTGAATCCACTAAATCACATTTTTTTTTTCAATAGGATTAAAGTCCGGACTTTGACTTGGTCAATTGTGACTAAAAAGTTTGCACATAGGTAATGGTGGGTTAACCATTACAGAAACATAAAACTGTATTTTAGTAAACAATCACCAATACTGTTAGTTTTGGCCAGCTGTGGCACAAACCTTACATTGGGAGGTGGTCTAATAAATTTGTTAAGCACTGTATATTATGTGATTTTGTTGGAATTTTAATCAGGCATTAAAAAGAGTTCCCGTTAAAAGTACTTTGACCCAATGGGATCCCTCTAGATCCTAATGGAGACTCGGTTTTGAGTAAGGACCCAATTTTTTCACAACAGTGTTCAATCTAGACCTGTGTTGCAAGTTTCCACCAAAGAAAAGGTGGTTTGAGGCCTCATAACCTTGCTGGTCTACAGAAAAGAGCAATTTAGGAGTCTGGATGTGGGAAAATGTCCAGATAAAGTGTTCATAACAACAACTCAAGGCTAGACACAAACGTAGATTGCAAAATACTAGAGCACATTACTATTAATGAAGCTGCCTTCACTGGAAGCAAGTAATGCAACTCTCATTCAGTTGACAGGCATCTCGTGTCTGCATTTACACGTTGCCGAGCTATTCGGGCCACTTTATTTAACCAATCGGTCTAAAACAATAATGTCATTCAATTTATTATGTTTTATATTTTAACAACAAATAACAAGCCTTTTCAATGCACCATTTTGGATGTTAAAATATGTTCTTAAAAACTAGTAAGACTCTTAAACAAAGACCAAGATGCATCATATTTGTATGTACAGGAATCACATAGACCTTTTGGAAAGAGGTGAAGCTCATTCGTGTGTTTGGTGTTCAAATCATGACCTCCCTTAGTGATCCACATTATGAGCTATTAAAACTATCCAACACATATCATATATTAATTTCAATAACTGAAATGCGTTTGCTTATTTTAAAAATGTTTAATCCTCCTGAAAAACATCTGTTGATCAGTGCCTGATCTTATTTTGGTTATTCATTTCCTCCAAAGCTATTGTTTATGATACGGTATATGCTGGTTTAATTTAAGTGCTTATTACATTCCTTACGGCATTGAGTGAAGTGTTAGTGATCTGATTAAACTCATTGTGCGGTGCTAACACATTCCTTTAATCAGTTTAATGCCCCGTTGTTTGTGCACACCGTTTTATAGATTCCATTGTAGAGTGTACTAATATGAACAGATGTTCATGTTGATTATCAGTGAAGTCATTGTAACCTGTGTTAAGGATCTGAAGAAGAGCATTAGAATGATCCCATTGTGATGTCATTAATGTTGGAATCTCTGATTGGTTGGTTGAGCTCTTGAACATTGTTTTTTTTATATAATCTGTTTTTGATGATCTGTTGTTTTCAGCTCAGTGATTTCTTGTTTTAAAACCTGTTTTCAATCAAAATCCCATTTTTGTTAATCATTTTGGCTTTAGACAACAATCCTCCCAAATAGGACCTATAATCTGACTACAAACTACTATCTGAATAACATTATCTCTGTGCTACTATGAAACAATAAAAACTAAGGAAGAGACAATTATTGCAGCAGTTCTTAAAGCATTCAGAATGAATAAGTTCATACTAAATCCACTATATAAATATGACACGTAATAATATACATAATAACGAAAGTGAATTATTTCATTTTGAGAGAGAAAGAGAGCTTAAAAGTCACACTGCCTTTGGGTTGTTCAGGTCTTGAGAGATTAAACCTCCAGAGAAATCCTAAGCCAGTAAAATGGCCTTTAAATTTAATTGAGGTCACTGCAGCACCATAACAACGCTTGCTGGTAATAAAGCGAGGCTGTATTAGTGTATTGTTTTATTAATAACTCTGGCTGTAAAATTATATAACTCAGGCAGAGAGCTGAGCAGTCTGCTAAGGAGAAAAACAAAAAGTTTACTCTGGATGTACAGCAGAAAGATTTCCAAGGAGTGATATGAGAGGACATGTGGTTGTTGTTGTTTGTTTTTAATAATAACAAAAGAGTAAATCCATTTCAGTGGAGTCCATTTTAATAATCTTTTAAGGCTTGAAGAACACTCCCCTGCTTTCACTTCAGAAGATTTTGTACTTTATACTTGTTTATCAGAAAGCAGGGATAAGGTCTTAAAACTTTCTAAGTGAATTAGTGTTGTAATTCTTATTTGTTTTGCAGCGCACTTCAGTGGATCTGTTTTTCCACTTTCTTTATGTGTTATTGGGTACATGATTTATGTCTTTATTCTTTTAGAAACACTGTGAAAAATATCCTGTTGAATTTACGGTAAAAAAAGGCATCTGTGGTTTCCAGAAATCCACTGTAAAAATACTGTGACAATGTTTCAGGTATTACTGGATTCCATATTAGTGCCTGTTTATTTAACATCTATAACCATAAATATTTCATTAAGTGATGTAATGTTAATATACCAAACTACATGTACTACTAAAATCAGATTTTTACCTTAAAAATATACTGATAACCACCATGGTAAAACGGAAATAATTGGCCTGCCCATAAAACATCACAGGTACTCGCATTATGTTGCATATAGACGTGCACAGGGTATATTCATATAAAGACAAAACACACATGACTCTAAAATAATGCAATAAACAATAACTAAATAACATAAAATGTAACACAAAACACCCTAACAAAACTATTTCAATTAAAAATAACAATGTGCCACACAGGAACTTTCCATACATTTGACAGTATTTACAAAGTAGCATTACATATACTGCAATGTGATGTTAAACAATTTTCTTTTTTTCACCGTATATACTCAGGTAACATCTATTGAAAGTTTTTTTTTTTTTTTTTACTGAAGTCATTTTTACATTTTATAGATTTCTGACCTTTTATATATAAATGATGATTGTATTTAAATGATTATTGATTTGTGTAAATTATTATAGATTTTCTGGCCTTTTTCTTTTTGTTGTTTTTTCTTTTTTTTCCCCAAATAATTTATCAGTGATGTTTTAAAGCACATTTATGGATTGATAAAAAGAAAAAAAATATAAGAGTTTTGTAAAAAAAAAAAAAAAAAAAAAAAAGAGCCTATTTAAGGCAGTGGTTGTGTGGTCCACTTATTAATGCTCGTAAAAATTACAGTTTGCTCATACAGTAGGTGAATTCATGCCTGAGCTTCAATGATTAAATTCCACATTACAAATTACCTTAGTTAAATGCCTCATCTGGATTTGACATACATGCAAATTAGTCATCAAGAAGATTTTTTTCTCTCTGTCAGTTTACTGATACTGAAAATAGATATAGTAACTGTGTTGAGAAAAGTGTCGTCGTTGAAATACAAATTGGCCACATTGAGCTGCAATATAAATTTATTATTTTTGCTAAGTGTCTGAATATGACCAGATTCATGGTGTTGTAAGTTTATTTTTGTAGTATTCCAGAGTGCTTATCCTAGTGCTTGAGCATGGGTATATTTGTGCCTGTTCAACTGATTCGGCAAGACGTCTGATTGCTCAAAGACTTCAGTTTGTCTTTTGGTTTTGTGGTTTCAGTTAAGCGTCACACTGTCCTGCCTGGTCTGTTCACATGTCCAACAAATCTCAATCTTCACAACACCTACATCCTACATCTCCTTATCATTCTGTTACATTATTTTTTTTAAGCACTGGTGTAACCCACCTCCTTTTGTGAGATAAATCCCCTCATCTTCTATGGAAAAAATAAAACTGTTTTGTAGCAGCTCCCTGCATATTACATAGACGGATTAGCATAATTTTACACAGATTTCCTCTGGCTCAGCTTCAGATCTGCACACAAATCCGACTAGAAGTGAAGTACTTTTCTTCCACCCTTCTACCTCCCTCTCTGTCATCCTGTTTTCTCTCTCTGTCTGACTTTTCTCTGTCTGTCAATCTGTGTGACTACCCTACAGTTTTTCCTTTTCTGAGATTTTTCAGAGGTGAGGCTAATGTCACAGTGAAAACAATAAGAGAGGTGTGAATCGATACTGAGGAATACATTTTAGAAACGCATATACCTCAACTGCTATGTGATAAAGCACGTTCAAGAGATTTCTGGTCTGAGTCATTTAGAATTTGAAGCAGCTTCGGTCACATGGTAAAAGCAAGTTTAAATCACCCTTTGGAGTGAATCTCTACACTAAAGAAAAACTCCTAATTTGTTTTTACTTTGTTTTTTTGATACCATAGAAATATTGCAGATGCATTATATTCTTTGAAATATCTTGGAGGATAATGTAAATATTTTGCAATTTGGTAATCACACACACACACACACACACACACACACAGAGAGAGAGAGAGAGAGAAAGAGAGTTAAATTACATACTAAAGATGAACGTTTAACAGGCAGCAAATTATGAAATGGCCATCAATTTGGCCATAAAGTGCTGTTATAGCCTATACATTTTATTTATCTTGTAGCGACAACGAGAATGAACCAAACACAATTGAAGCTTTTAAGTGACTGTTCATACATAATCCCACAAAGAGTCTTCACAGTTCAGAATCAAATCACCAGACCCAGAGCCATAGGCTCCAGAGAATCTGCAACCGGAAGGACCTTTTATTGTTTAACTAAAGGAAGAACGTTGTCAATGTTTTATAATTTGGCAAAACAGATCTGTTCAGAAATGGTGAACCAAGAGGCCCTAACAAGAGGTCACCTGACCCCTGCGACTAACAGACTACGTCTTCCTTGAGGACCAAGGTCCCATGACAGAGATGTAAAACAGACTTCCCCCTTCTTGAAGACCTTTGAATGACCTCATTGTTGAGACCTCTTAAAAACCACAGAGACAAGAGACTTTTCATATAAAAATGCATACAATCATCACAAAACAATTCTTGACTAACTTATAATCAAACATCGTTCAACTACATAATTCTATATTGTGTCTATGACCCCTGTATGTGTCTATTATGCTTAATCACATATAAGTCATCTAATTGTAACTTTTACCTGTGTGAAAGAAAGTGTATCGTGTCTCCTATCAATGCGACCACATATTCTTAATTCAGACGATGGCTTGATTTGAAATCTGTGTAAAAATGTTTATGTTCTTAAAATGGAAATTATGTCTAAACTGAATCCTCTGTTCGAGCTGATGAGTAAGCAGACCACAGATAACCCATGATTCACGATGAGAGAAGGAGGGGGGATAGAAAAGACCCCCTTCTCAAATAACCATATAGTATCTTATTGTCCGAATTCCAAATTCCTCCAGGAGGCGGGACAAAACATTGGAGTTTAAAACCTTAGACGCGAACAAGACTGTATGTAGAATAATGCGCTAGAAGAATAGAACAACAAGTCGGGTGGAGCAGACGATGGTGATAGTAACCATGTAGACGCGTAGAGACAAAGAACCCAAATTAAGATCAGAAGAATGGGTTCAACAGCTTAATTTCAAGCCATCTACTCTCGTCTCAAATTTTTTTTTCTTTCCTAAGTTTTTATTTATTTTCTCCTTAAAAGTCTCGGTTCTAAGTTAAGTTTTGCTGCAAAGTTTCATTTTAACGTTTCAACTGCAAAACCAGCTTCCAACTTCAAAGACTTTTATTCATCCGCGCCAACACACCACGTGACTGGCTGTCCAAGATCTATCCAAGCACACGAGAAGATCAGCCAAGCAACGGACCGGGAAACCCCCTTTACTACGAAAAAGGAAAAGCAACGCAAGGACAAGCAAGTAGCCTCCAGACTCTTTGCTGAACTGTATATTGATATTGTATATTGATAAAATTGCATAACCCGCCTAAGAAACGATAGAAGGGTTAAATTAATGATTGATGGTTCGTTCAGGTCATGTTTTATAAGTGCATATAGAAACTTGGGATTTCACCATCTCACTCTTAAAACTCATTTCTTTCCTCACTCTCTTTCTTTCTGCAACTCGTATGAATGTAAGTGTGCGTGTGTTTGTGTTAGATATTAGTTTTATGTTCTAGGATAATCAATAAAGTCTTGTTTATATTTTAAAGATAATTGTCTTGTGTTATGTGCTTACAGATTTATTGTCTTGAACTGCGATCTAAAGCTACCTATGCTTTTACCCTTGAATTATTTCTAAATTTAGCTGTTAGCTGGGAATTAGTCTTTCTTGGCCAGGAAGATATTATATTTCCTAGAATTGATAATTGTTTATGCTTTCCGTTCATTGGATGAACTGATAAAATGATCATACTATCGATTCTGCTACAGTAAATTCTGAAAATAATTAAACTATTAATTATTGATCATAATCCGTTATGAATAATTAGTTATATTTATACGGGCGTATAAAACGCTACAATCTCATATTTCAATATCGCTCTCTAAATCTGTTGGTGTTTTTATTTTATTTTATTTTTTCTTTCTCTCACCCTAGCTTTAGAGCAAACCCAGAAGATTTGGTGCTGTCTATAAAATCTGAAGGGCTGGAATTTCGGATCAATAAAGATTAAGAAAAGAAACTTAACACCATTGGCACTGACCAATATTTGTCCTCTCCTGCACTACTTCTGATATTGCTTGTATTCTAAGTAATATCCATAAATCACAGAAATGCATGAATCCTGAAAGGGAAAACCCTTCTGACTGCAGCTCCCGTGGGCTTCTATAGGAGATTAGAATGGAAATCTCTTTTATATGAGTCTTTCTCTTTCTCTCTGTGTGTATGTGTATGCAATGATTGTGGTTCACATTGTTCGGGTTCGGTGAGGAGAGGTGCAGTTAAGATGGCCACACTTGGGGCAGGCAGGGTGACACTATTACTGAGTGAGATTGTGTTCTATTCTCCTGTGATGGCAGTCTGGCCCACGGGTCTGTTTTGAGCATGACCTGAGTCCATGCTGGTGTGAAGGGAAGTGGTGTGAGTTAAAAGGAAGATCAGGTTCAGTCTCTCACACCTATGATTGAGTGTTCATTCCATATCGCCCCTCAGTTAATGTCTGAATTTACTTTTTTAACAGGTGAATCAAGGTACTCTACTCCTGATGCATTACAAGTACAGTAACGCAAGTTATGTATTTTATGTTATTTAATCTCACTTTATTAACCAGTCTTTGCTGCTGACCTTTGCTGATCTAGTTCAACAAGTCTAATAAGCAAAAATGACTTTAGATAGACATCACATAAGTGTTTCATTTTTTTATTGCTAAAGTAAGTGTTGAACTTTCTCCTCTTGCGTTCTATTCTTCTGCGATCCAGAATGGCAGCACAGCTAAACAGCACATTTGTTTGAGCTGTGCCCTCTACTTTACAGGTGTGAATTTAAATTTATATTCACTTCACATTGGGCGTGAATGTCAAGTCAAGTTACCTTTATAGCGCTTTTTACATATTGTATCAAAGTAGCTTCACAGTGATAACATGAAAATGATACAACAAAGTTTGTTTCTAGAAGAAAATTGCGTCATCGTCCACCATAAGTAAGGCAGATCAATAATATTGTTGAATATTAAATGTCCCCAACTAAGCAAGCCAAAAGCCAAGGCAACAGTGGCAAGGTACCAAAACTCCATCAAGTGACAGAATGGAGAAACAAACCTTGGGAGAAACCAGGCTCAGTCGGGGGCCAGTTCTCCTCTGGCCAACGAACGAACAATGTATGATTATGATTCAGTCAGCATTACAGGTCAGGTTGGATCAGAACATTCAGAATATTTATCCAGTTCCATCTGGTTGGAAGTCGGAGTCATCACGCCGGTATGGAGACGAGTTTGTTGAGGATCAGTGCCGATGGCTGTCGTGTCGATGAGGCTGGCACTTCAGGGATGCGTTGTGGATGGGTCCAGGCGCAGGTCCACCATCTGATCTGGATATGGCCCGGATCCGGCTGACTTAAGTAAACCTTGGAATAAACAGAAAGACTAACTTTAGCGTAGATGCCATTCTTCTTATGATGTAACGAGTACATCAGGTGTTACAGAAAGTGTCCCCGGTTCCGGCTGACCTAATCTATGCAACCTAATAATCATTTAACTGATTCGAATTATAGAAATGTACAATGTTCTAAATGAATGCCAGGTAAAAGAGATGCATTTTTAGTCCAGATTTAAACTGACAGAGTGTGTCTGCTTCCCGGACAATGTTAGGAAGACTGTTCCAAAGTTTAGGGGCTAAATAGGATAAGGATCTACCGTCTGCAGTTGATTTTGATATTCTAGGTATTATCAACTGGCCAGAATTTTGAGATCGCAGTAGACGTGAAGAACAATAATGTGTTAAGAGCTCACTCAGGTACTGGGGAGCTAAACCATTTAGTGCTTTGTAAGTAGTCAGCAATATTTTAAAATGTATACAATGTTTAATAGGGAGCCAATGCAGTGTTGACAGAACCGGGCGAATATGGTCATAATTCCTGGTTCTGGTAAGAACTCTAGCTGCTGTGTTTTGGACCAGCTGTAGTTTGTTTATTAAGCGTGCAGGGCAACCACCTATAATAGCATTGCAATAATCTAGCCTTGATGTCATGAACGCATGAACTTACTGTTCTGCATCTATCATTGAGAGTATATGACGTAATTTAGATATATTTTTGGATATATTTTAGATATAAGATGGAAAAATGCGGTTTTACAGATACTAGACACGTGACTTTCAAATGAAAGATTGGTATCAAAGAGCACACCCAGGTTCATAACCACGATGAAGACTTGACAGAGTAGCCATCAAGTGTTAGACAGTATTCTAGGTTAGTATATGAGGAAGTTTTTTGTCCAATAATTAGAATCTCTGTTTTTTCAGAATTAAGTAGTAGGAAATTACTAGTCATCCAGTTTTTTTATATCAGCTATGCATTCCGTTAATTTTGTGAATTGGTAGGTTTTGTCAGGGCCTGACGAAATATAGAGCTGAGTATCATCACATAACAGTGAAAACTAATGCCATGCTTCCTAATTATATCTCCTAAGGGTAGCATGTACAGAGTGAAAAGAATTGGTCCTAATACTGAGCCTTGTGGTACGCCATACTGAACTTTTGATCGATAAGACATCTCTTAATTTACTGCTGCAAACTGATAAGTATGATTTGAACTATGCTAGTGCAATTCCACGTATGCTGTAGTGTTACAGATTTATTAAATGTTTTAATTTAGGTTCCAATACAATAGTATACACTCACCTAAAGGATTATTAGGAACACCATACTAATACTGTGTTTGACCCCCTTTCGCCTTCAGAACTGCCTTAATTCTACGTGGCATTGATTCAACAAGGTGCTGAAAGCATTATTTAGAAATGTTGGCCCATATTGATAGGATAGCATCTTGCAGTTTATGGAGATTTGTGGGATGCACATCCAGGGCACGAAGCTCCCGTTCCACCACATCCCAAAGATGCTCAGGGTGGCCGCGGGTCCTTAAAAAGTCTTAAAATGTCTTAAATAAAGTTTTCCTAATAAAAGGCCTTAAAAAGTATTAAAATGTCTTAAATTCAGACTCGATGGGTCTTAAATATTTATGGTCACATTACCGCTAAAATTTCTCCAGTCAAATAACCAGTGAAGCATCGAATCGCGAGAATGATTCTGATTTTATTACATAAACAGCGATTGATAATGATAATGACTTCTGGTAGCGCTGTTGAGACTCGCGCTGCCTGTCTCTGTGAGAGATTTTATAGTAAGAAATCAAAACAAATGAGCATAACAGCCAGGGCTCCAGACTCCAGAAATTTTGCGACCATTTTTCCTGCCGGTGCGACCACAACATTGCCGAGCAGCGAATGCAAACAAAATGAAAGCGGAACGAAAATGCGCTACTCATTTATGCTTCACGGACCAATAATAGAGAGCGCAGCGCCCCGAACTTGCACTTGCCAGTTGGCTTTATGCCCAGCTGCACTACTTCCTGAACTTCAGCCAGCTCCTTGTTTCCTGTCTGCCATTATTGGGCAAACTTGATTAATTCAGGTGTGTCTGATTATTGTTGCCATGACTACTGAGGTCAGGCACACCTGAATTAATCAATTTGTCCAATAATGGCAGACAGGAAACAAGGAGCTGGCTGAAGTTCAGGAAGTAGTGCAGCTGGGCATAAAGCCAGTTGCGGGCCGATCTCGATCACGCGACACTGTTACTACGAGATCCAGTGAAGAAATCCATTGACTTCGCCTCAGAATTAATAACATCATCGCTGCGAGATCCAGTGAGAAACACTCCGATTCGGAGTGATTCAGTTTTCTGTTATAAACCATCGATATCAGATCAACACAGCGCTGACGTGGAAACCAGGAGAAACACTTATAGAAGGCTTTCAGTTCACAAATCAGAACATTCACCATGGATTTATGCTAATGTAGTAACTCTAAACATTACTATGGTATTGTGACAGAAATAGTGAAAAGCTTACAAGTAACGTTACTACTACTAACTTTTTTCAGCACTTCAAAACTATAATATCATAAATGTTATTTTTAATGTGATGACCAACACATTTTTGTTCATCCTTTAAAGATTGTCCTAAAAACGTTAGGAAAACTGTTATTTAAACACTTATTTAAAATTACAATAAATTGCCATTGTAAACAGTAGGATGCTTATTGGATATTTTCACACCCTAATATAATTTTTTTTCTCGTTTTGCTTTTTAATTTATATTAAGACATTATGAATTATAATAATTAAAGTTTATTTCATCTACACCCTAAATTAATCTGAGTGCTTTATTGTCCGCCCCAGTGCTGCCAGATCTGTGTTGTAGAGCTCAGTGTCTCGGTGCTGCGGCCCTCAGATGTTAGTCTGGAGCCTGTGAACTTAAAATAAAACTGCACATTGTAATATCTGTACGTTAAGTCTATTATTAAAGAATTTGTCAGTATTACAGTTATTTTGGGGGAAATTTGAATAATTGCATTGCAAGCTGATTTAAGGTTTGCCCCTAAATTTTCTGCTTGCGCTCCTAAAAATTTCAGTCAGGGGCTACAGCGCTCATAGTAAAAAAAGTTAGTCTGGGAGCCCTGCACACATAAAAACATGTTTTTTTATTTATAACATATGATATAGCCTAGTTAAGTAACATAACATGACGGGAGCTATTTTGCTGAATATTCTCACGATTGCAAATGTTACATTTGATTTTAGTTCAATAAACAAGTAGTTAATATTAAATTTACTTAGGTTAAACATTAAATATTACATATACGTTTGTAATATAATGTGTATTTCCATCACAGGTTTGGTCTTAAATTTCATTCAAAGTGGCATTAAAAAGGTCTTAAAAAGTCTTAAATTTAACTTGTTTATATCTGTAGACACCCTGATGCTCTATTGGGTTGAGATCTGGTGACTGTGGGGGCCATTTTAGTACAGTGAACTCCTTGTCGTGTTCAAGAAACGAATTTGAAATGATTCGAGCTTTGTGACATGGTGCATTATCCTGCTGGAAGTAGCCATCAGAGGATGGGTACATGGTGGCCATAAAGGGATGGACATGGTCAGAAACAATGCTCAGGTAGGCCATGGCATTTAAACGATGCCCAATTGGCACTAAGGGGCCTAAAGTGTGCCAAGAAAACATCCCCCACACCATTACACCACCAGCCTGCACAGTGGTAACAAGGCATGATGGATCCATGTTCTCATTCTGTTTACGCCAAATTCTGACTCTACCATCTGAATGTCTCAACAGAAATCGAGACTCATCAGACCAGGCAACATTTTTCCAGTCTTCAACTGTCCAATTTTGGTGAGCTCTTGCAAATTGTATCCTCTTTTTCCTATTTGTAGTGGAGATGAGTGGTACCCGGTGGGGTCTTCTGCTGTTGTAGCCCATCTGCCTCAAGGTTGTGCGTGCTGTGGCTTCACAAATGCTTTGCTGCATACCTCGGTTGTAACGAGTGGTTATTTCAGTCAAAGTTGCTCTTCTATCAGCTTGAATCAGTCGGCCCATTCTCCTCTGACCTCTAGCATCAACAAGGCATTTAAGCCCACATGACTGCCGCATACTGGATGTTTTTCCCTTTTCACACCTTTCTTTGTAAACCCTAGAAATGGTTGTGCGTGAAAATCCCAGTAACTGAGTAGATTGTGAAATACTCAGACCGGCCCGTCTGGCACCAACAACCATGCCACGCTCAAAATTGCTTAAATCACCTTTGTGATTGACCAAGACCACACCCCTAAATGCATTGAAGCAACTGCCATGTGATTGGTTGATTAGATAATTGCATTAACCCTCTGGGGACCAAGGTGTTTTTGGGGCCCTTGGGATGTTTTGACATGCACTGACATTTGTGCTTTTTTCAGTTATTTATAAACATGTTAATGGAAAAAGTGTAAATTCACTCTATATAGCACAAATGGGGCTACCATAATATGTGAGCAACATGTATGTACATGTTTGTATTTTTAAGAGAATAATGTTTGTGCGTGGTTATTGAAAAAAATAAAAATGAAAGTTGCTGAAATAAGACCACAAAACACATACTAAATATGTGTCCACAAGACTTTTGACTAATGGATGTTGTCGCTTCGAGTTCTGGCTTCAAAATGATGTGAAAATCATACTGCCTAATCGTTCACATAAAACGTCTCGGTTACGTATGTAACCTTAGTTCCCTGATAGGGAACGAGACGCTGCGTCAAGCTGTGGGAACGCCCCTGCGTTGTGCGTTATGAAGCACGTATGGAATCAGTCCAATGGAGAGACGGAACGTCATAGGCGGGTGACATCATCGACCAGGAAACTATAAAGCACCCAAAACAAAGCGTGACAGCTTCTGATAGGCTTGAAGGAAGCGCTAACGGGCATGCTGGGAGTATGGCAGAACGACGCAGCGTCTCGTTCCCTATCAGGGAACTAAGGTTACATACGTAACCGAGACGTTCCCTTTCAAGGGAACTCGAGCTGCGTCAAGCTGTGGGAACGCTAGTACCCACGTCGCCATAAGAGCAAATTACCGTCATGTGAGAACTAGCGCACAGAGGACGAGAGCACCTGCGCCCCAGGAGTGGAACTTAAGTCCAATTCATAGAACTTAACAAATGTATGCGGTGAGGACCACCCAGCCGCATCACAAACATCACTTAACGATAATCCTGACAACAAAGCTTTAGAAGCAGCCATACTCCTAGTAGAGTGGGCTCGTACAGCCAAAGGTGAAGGCTGACCAGCCGACTCATAAGCAAGTGAGATGGCCTCAACCACCCACTTGCTCATTCTCTGTTTAGACGCGGGACACCCTTTCCTGGGTGGCCCAAAGCACACAAATAACTGTTCTGATTTCCTCCACAGGGCAGCTCTGTGGACGTAAGCGTCTAACGCCCTAACCGGGCAGAGAAGGTTAAGTTTCTCCTGATCTGACGACACAAATGGAGGAGGGCAGAAAGCCTGCAGCACTGTAGGTCTAACAACATTAGTAGGGACCTTAGGGACATAACCTGGTCTAGGGTAAAGAAAAGCCTTGACCATGCCAGGCGAAAACTCCAGGCACGAGGGTGCAACCGACAGAGCCTGCAAATCTCCGATTCTCTTAAGTGAGGAGATTGCAAGAAGAAAAAGAGATTTAGAAGTGAGAAATTTCTCAGAAACTTCCTCAATAGGTTCAAAGGGGGCCAAAGAAAGGCCCTCTAGCACAATGGCCAAATCCCAGGTCGGCACCCTCATACGAACTGCAGGCCTCAGCCTCAAAGTGCCACGAAGGAAGCGAGTTATAAATGGGTGTCTCCCAAGAGAAACTCCACTGAAAGGGACATGGTAAGCAGCTAGTGCCGCCACATACACCTTTAGTGTGGAGGGGGATAAACCTGCAGAGAAACGCTCCTGCAGAAACTCCAGCACTGCACCCACTGGGCAGTTAACTGGGTCCTGCCGGTGTTCTGCACACCAAGAAGTGAAAAGTTTCCACTTCAGGGCATATAACTTCCTCGTGGACGGAGCTCTGGAGTGAAGGATGGTCTCAACAACCTCAGTTGAGAGACCAGATTCTATGAGCTGGGCCCCCTCAGAGGCCAAGCCCACAGTTTCCACAACTCTGGGCGGGGGTGAAATATCGCACCACCCTCCTGAGAGAGTAGATCCCTCCTGATCGGAATCTCCAAGGGAGAGCCGTCCAGAAGAGATATTAGGTCCACAAACCATACTCGGGCCAGCCAGAACGGGGCTACTAGAAGTAGGCTGACCCCGTCACGGCGAACCCTCTCCAGAACTCCTGGTAGCAGAGCAATCGGGGGAAAAGCGTACAGACTAACCTCGGCCACGGCTGTACCAGAGCGTCCAACCCCAGAGGGGCCGGCTGACTGATGGAGAACCACAGATGACAGTGCGTTGTCTCCTTGGAGGCGAATAGGTCCACCTCGGCGCGACCGAAACTCAACCAAAGGAGCTCCACCACCTCGGGGTGGAGTCTCCATTCCCCCTGCCTCGGCCCCTGCCTCGACAGGGAGTCTGTTACCACATTCAAATAACCAGGAAGATACATAGCTCTCAGAGACAGTAACTTCCCCTGGGACCACAGGAGGATCTTATGGGCCAACTTGTAAAGTGGACGCGACCGCAGGCCCCCCTGATGATTTATATACGAGACCACCGACATGTTGTCTGACTGAACTAACACATGATGACTTCTGAGGTCCGCTAGGAAATGTTTCAAAGCCTGGAACACCGCCAACATCTCTAGACTATTTATATGCCATGATAGATGATGGTCCTGCCACAGACCTTGGGCTGGACGACCACTCATGAACGCCCCCCACCCTGTGAGGGAAGAATCAGTCGTTAGCGTTACGCGGCGACAAAGAGCCCCCAACACAGGCCCTTTGGATAGGAACCAAGTTTCTTTCCACATGACCAGAGCACGAAGGCAGCGCAGCGTGACTTTGATCGTGTGGAGCGGATTTCCCCTCGGGGAGAATCCCTTGGTCCAGAGCCACCACTGTAGTGGTCTCATGTACAACAGGCCGCAAGGTATAACGTTGGACGCTGCTGCCATCAGACCCAACAGTCTCTGAAACTGTTTTACAGTGAGTAGCTGGCCTAGCTTTACTTGTTTCATAGCTGAGAGAATCGAAGCGATGTGGGTCGGAGAAAGTCGCGCCCGCATCGAGACCGAATCACAAGTGACGGCCAGAAAAGTGGTCTTCTGAGAAGGAGATAATACACTTTTCTTTGCGTTCAGCCTCAACCCCAACTTTCTGATATGAGCGAGAACGACATCTCGATGCCGAACCGCCATCTGCTCTGTCTGAGCTAAAATCAACCAATCGTCGATGTAATTGAGGATACGAATGCCCTGAAGCCTCAGGGGCACTAAAGCTGCATCCATGCATTTCGTGAAAGTGCGGGGAGATAAAGCTAGGCCGAATGGAAGAACCTTGTACTGGTACGCCTCGCCCCCGAAGGCGAACCTCAGGAACTTCCTGTGTTGTGGAAGGATGGAAATGTGGAAGTACGTGTCCTTTAGATCTATCGTGACAAACCAGTCCTTGGATCTGACTTGTGACACGATCTGCTTGATAGTGAGCATCTTGAATTTTTACTTCCCTACCGAGCGATTCAACAGGTGCAGATCTAAAATTGGACGCAACCCCCCATCCTTCTTTGGAACGATGAAATATCGGCTGTAAAAACCTGACTCCAGACTGGGAGGAGGAACCCGTTCTATAGCCTCCTTTTGAAGGAGCGCTTTCACCTCTTGTTCCATTACCAGAGCCTGCTCGGGGCCCACCACTGTGGGCAGAACCCCTCTGAATTTTGGTGGACGACACCTGAATTGGATAGCATAACCCTGAGATATTTTTGGAAAGGCTTTTCCACTCTGCCAGAAATACTACTAAGGGTACCAGTCTCTCGAGACTGGCCTCTGGTGTAACTTGAGCAGCAAACACAGCGCCCTGTAACGGCGCACCTTCAGGGAACAACTGGCTTAACTGCTCTGAGACCCCCCTCAGAGGGGGCGAGCGTCCCTCGGGAAGGCGCTCGCTGGGACCGTCTGTGCCCCGGCATGAAGGCGGGTTTGGCAGAACGGGCCCCTGAGGTCACAGAGGAAGAGCGGGCACCGTGTAATGCGGTGAACACCTCTCTCCCACGGCAGGGACCACCCTCAGCATCCTGACTCCAGTGGCGTCAGGACTTCTTCTTTGCCAAAGCCTTCTTGGCCATAATAACTGTCCTCAGATCAGTTTTGCCAGAAGACTTCGGCTGAGAGTGCCGCGTCTGGTCCCACTGTTTGGAAGGGGGAGCGCGAGACGCGACACTCTGCTTCTGTTGCGCCCTATGTGAGGAGCTAGCTGACGGCCTGGACTGCTCCCGCCCAGCAGTACTGGGGACATGAATTTTGACCGGCATAAATTTCTGGAACGCCGCCGACTGTTTTTTCTCTTCCTGAAATCTATCTATGACAGTATTTACTGAGTCACCAAAAAGACCATGAGGAGAAAGCGGAGCGTCCAAAAGAATAGCTTTGTCTTTTTCTTTCATGCCAGAGAGATTCAACCATAGATGTCTCTCTGCGGCCACCAGGGCTGCCATAGTACGGCCCATTAGCTTGGCCGACTCCTTGGTGGCACGCAGAGATAAATCTGCAGCCTGACGCAGTTCGCGAACTATATCAGTGCTGACCTCTTGACTGTCACTCACATCCTTTAATAAGTCAGCCTGGTATGTCTGCAAGATGGACACCCTTTTATATTAACATTACCAATCAATAATTGTAATATTGTGCATGCATAACACATTTTTTGCAAAGCCACAGTAGTAGGTAAAAAATAGTAGATAAATAGGTACTTACTCTTTTTGATTTTTGTTGCTGCGTGTCCTCGTTGCAGTGGAAGGCGAGAGTAAACAAGCTACATTCCTTTTAAAAAAAGTTAAAAACTATTATTATCATATATTTGACAGAGTACTATTCCAGCACATGCATAACTGATGGACATTTAGCAATGCTGATTACACAAAACATATGTAACATCATCAACCAATCTCCAAAAATAAATAATAAAGTCATACAGGCTCATATTGTATTAACACTAAGTACAAACAAAATTGAACTAACATCTGTAAAATTGTAGGTAAATATGTACTTACTCTTTCTGATTTCTGACTGTGTTGCTAAGCGCACTCGGAGGTGCAGTGTGGGTCAAACTCTGCGGTGAAGACTTCCCTCATAGGCCTTCCCTATCCTAGTCCATCCTTACCTCACTGTTCCTTAGGTGTCAAAGGAATTAAGAAATAAGGAAAGATGGAACAACAATAGCAGACTCAGAAAAAGGTTACAACTCTAGTGTTTGAACAAATACTGCTCTACTGTCTAGCAGACTCGGAAAAATGTACAACCCTAGTGTTTGAACAAATACATCTCTCCTGTCTTTTGTTTTCTTTCTTACTCTGTGCAGATACCACTGATGACTGTCCCGAGACCCATACGCACTGACCTCGTCATCTGCGTATGAAGCCACAAGAAAACCTCAAGAAAACGACTAGACCCACTGCCGAACCAACTATCACGAAAGAAAAAGAAATACACAACGCAGAGACTCACATATGAAACCTTCAGTCATCCATCAACATGATCAAGATTGTCGTTCCAGTAACATGACGGACACTCTCGCTTCGCACAAGATAATGATCTTACAGAACAGAGTGGCCTTGGATTACATTCTAGCAACGCAAGGAGGAGCCTGCACCATCATCGGACCTGAGTGCTGCACCGGTTTTAATGGATCCAACAAAGAACTTGAACAAAATCCAACAAGACATTCTTGATCTTTCAGCAAAATTACACCAGATGACTGAAGATAATTCTGCATGGTTCGGAAACTTGTTAGGCAATTGCAGAAACAGCAACACAGAAGCATGTGCCTGTAACGATCACAAGTTACAAGAATTAACTTTTAAAGTGTTTAAATTTGTATATAATGTGAGAGTTATTAAAACTCTCAAAGGGGGAAATGTAGTGTTACAAATTTATTAAATGTTTTAATTTAGGTTCCAATACAATAGTATAGAAACTGAGAAAGTTTAGTAGACTGAATTTAGATATCAGAGTATCAGCAAGAGATTCATTGCCATTCCTGTTCTCTCTATTGTAAGTTAAATGAGTCAGATTACTGAAACTCTCACCCTTTGTTCTAATGGCTCTCGGAGCCACTGTCCCAGTCGTTGAAGAGTCTGGCTGATTGGATTAGGATATTTACATTTGAATCACACTGTTATGCTGACAAGATCAGGGCTGTGGAATTTTCGGTAAAGTGCTGATTCCTGTACATTCACATTTACATGCTTTGTTCACCTATATGTAAATCCCTCCCCCTTGAAAAGTATATAAACTACAATGTATACTGCCTTAGTTCAGACTTGATGACTGCAGCTACCGACAGCTCGTGTTCTCAATAAAGAATCCTGCTGAAGATACTACCAAGTCTCCTGGTCTTTCGCTTCTAAGTCTCCTACACTTTAGAAGAAAAAGGTTTACAACAATGCCAACACAATTTTCGAGTATATTCAAAAGAATGTTGTGGTCGGTGGTATCAAATGCAGCACTAAGATCCATTTTTTTAACAAGACGTTTAATTATAGCCAGCTTAAAAGTTTTTGGTACATATCCTAGTGACAAAGATGAATGAATGATATTAAGTAGAGGATCTATGAGCTCTGGAAGCATCACTTTCAATAGCTTAGTCGGTATAGGGTCTAACATGCATGTTGTTAATTTAGATGATTTAACGAGTTTAGACAATTCTTCCTCACCTATAGCAATGAATGAATAAATTTTTTCCTCAGGGAGACTACAATGCACTGTCTGATGCGATACTGTAGTAGACGGTTGCATAGTTATAATTTTCTCTCTAATATTATCAATCTTGTAAGTAAAGAAGTTCATGAAGTCATTAGTGCTGTGCTGTTTGGAAATGTCTGGTGTTGGAGCTTTATTTTTCGTTAATTTAGCCACTGTTTCTAATAAATACCTAGGGTTGTGTTTGTTTTCTTCTAAAAGTGTTGAAAAATAAGCAGATCTAGCAGTTTTAAGGCCTTTCTGTACGCAATTGTGTTCTCTCTCCACAAAATGCGAAAATCTTCTAATTTTGTTTTCTTTCAGCTACGCTCCATTTTTCTGGCTGCTCTCTTAAGGGCCCGAGTGTGCTCATTGTACCACGGTATTGGACTATTTCCTTTAATTTTCTTTAAGCTCAAAGGAGCAAGTGTGTCTAAAGTGCTATAAAAGAGAGAGTCAATCATTTCTGTTGCAACATCGAGTTCTTCTAAGCTATCTGGGATGCTGACGAAATTAAACTGATCAGGAAGATTATTTATAAAGCAATCTTTAGTGGCATAAATTATAGTTCTACCATATTTATAACACAGAGTCGGCTTTGCAACCTTTGCTAAATTAAGTATACACGAGACTAGATAATGATCTGAGATGTCATCGCTCTGCTGCAGAATTTCAACGGCATCAACATTGATTCCATGTGACAATATTAGATTTAAAGTATGATTAAGACAATGAGTAGGTCCTGACATGTGTTGTCTAACTCTAATAGAGTTTAGAGTGTTTGTAAATGCTAATCCCAATGCGTCTTTTTCATTATCTACATGGATATTAAAATCACCAATAATTAGGACTTTATATGCAGCCAGTACTAACTCTGATAGAAAATCAGCAAATTCTTTGATAAAATCTGTATGGTGGCCTGTATACAGTAGCCAGCACAAATGTCAAACGGGATTTATCACTTACGCTAGATAACGTTACAGAAAGCACCATCACTTCAAAATAATTATATTTTAAACTAGACTTCTGAGTAATACTGAAGATATTGCTATAAATTACAGCAATATCTCCCCCTTTTCCTTTTAAACGAACCTCGTGTTTCTAGCAGTAAACTTGCGGGGTGGACTCATTTAAGGTAATGTAATTGTCTGGTTTTACCAAAGTTTCTGTCAAACACAGCACATCTAGGTTATGGTCTGTAATCATGTCATTAACAATAAGTGCTTTTGAAGAAAGGGATCGAATATTCAGCAACCCAAGCTTTATCATTTGTTCATCTGCATTATATTTGTTTTTAATTTGTTGAAAATCAAATTTTTACCCTTAAATAGTGGTCAACCGATATATCGCCAAGGCCGATATATCGGCTGATATTTGGCATTTTTAAAATATTGGCATCTGCCAATCAGTTTTTCTGATTGGCTGATGTGTTGGAAGCGGGACTTTTATTTTGACGGCGCTCCAGACTTTTATTTTGACGGTCGGCGCTGAGAACACCAGTGCCTGAGAAGAGAACGGCAGTGCCTGATCACACAGCGCTCACTCACATTCTCCGTCTTTATTAGTTTACAATCTCTGTCAGTGATATCTAATACTTCGTTAGACAGAACTGGTAAACAAAGAAAGTAAATAGTATGCGAAAAAGTAAAGCGTTTGCTTGTATATTATTTGCAATAGAAAAGTCAAACAATCAGGCTATTACAGTGTTTACTTCCTTTTTATTCACATATTCATATTTTTTAAACAATTACTTTATTTGTGAAAAATACTGTAATAAGATTGAAGATTCAAGAAGACCCTACCATCGGTCATCGGCCATCAAAAAAACAATATCGGTCGACCACTACCCTTAAATGGGTTTGGGAGTTTTTTGTATTTCCTATTTCGGGGAACAGACACAGTCTCTATGTGATGATATCTAGGTGAAAGAGTCTCTACGTGATGGGATTTATGTGACCTCAGTGACGTGAGACAGCTAGCAGACGGTCGGTTTAGCCAGTCTGTCTGCTTCTGACCTGATCCCCAGATTGTCATGTTTGATCTCTAGGACTATGTGTAATGCATGCTTTCTATGCATTTTTCAAGAGTGAGACTAGTAATTTGTCTATTCAACAGTAGTTTCATATCATAAGCAATCACGTTTACCTTGATCTTTTGAAATCTTTTGAAAGCCTTTTGTACTTTTGTAACTTTCATTGCTTGTTGCATGTTGATGAAAGTTGCAACTTTTTGTAACTTTCATCCCACAGCAGCAGATTGTACAGGTTACCGTCAAAATCGTGTTGTGTTTGACTTGACCATAGAGGGCTCTACTTGCTATAATAGCTTCTAGTCGCATTATCATTCATACTCTACTAATTACTTGCTTGTGATTACATTTCCATTAACAAACTGTGACATTCTGTTCATTTTAAAAAATAAACTGCTGAACTAGAAAAATCCTGGTTTTAGTCACAACAATCTGGTCAATTTACATGGGAAGGTGCAATTTACCATTTGCAGTGCTGACAATTTTAACACTGTGTTTTGGTTGGTATCAGGGAAAAAGATACATTATGTTATACAAAATGAACAATGATAATTGCAGTCTTTCCTAAATGGATGTTTTAGTCAGTCTGTCTGCTTCCTGACCTGAGCCCCAGATTGTCATGTTTGATCTCTAAGACTATGTGCAGTATTACTAGAGAGAAGAGCAGCACCATGAATAGGGATGAATACCATCTCTTTTCAACAGGTCAGATCTGCCCCAAAAACATTTCCAATTGTCTATGAACCTTATATTATATTGCGGACACCATTTAGACAGCCAGCCATTGAGTGAGGACAGTCTACTAAGTATCTCATCACTCCTTCGAACAAGAAGGGGCCCAGAGCAAATTACAGTGCCTAACATCGTACTTGCAAGTTCACACACCTCTTTAATGTTGATTTTAGTGATCTTCGACTAGCGAAGTCGAACATCATTAGTGCCAATGTGAATAATATTCTTAGAGAATTTATGATTAACATTAGCTAGCACTTTTAAAGTTGTTTTGATGTCAGGCGCTCTGGCTCCCGGCAAACATGTGACTATGATGGCTAGTGTCTCTATTTTCACGTTCCGTGTAATAGAATCGCTAGGGAATAACTAGGGCACTTTCAACAGGATTTTCAGTGGGTACATCACTGAGTGGAGAGAACCTGTTTAATGTTGTTATCGGAACAGAATAGCGGTGTTTTTTCCCGCGACTACAGCGTCTCACGGTCACCCAGTTGCCCTGCTGCACAGGTTCTACAGCTGGAACCGAACATTGCACAGAGTTCATTAAGCTAGTCGCATTCAAAGCAGTATCTAAAGCCCTTGCATTCTTACTATCCTCGATTAAAGTTTGGTTGCGTGTCTCTAGTTCTGAAATCTTCTCTGTGACTATCTCCCTGCATTTATCACATGTAAAGCCCTCGGCGCTGACAGAGAAGGCTATACTATACATGTTACATGAAGTGCATGAGTACGATATATTTAGTGATATAAACAACAAGGAATGATAGTAAATAGAGATTCAAAACGGAAAGCTATACGGAGCTTACAGACGCAAACCACACGGCAGCAAGACAGCGAGGCAGACCAGATCAATCAATCCACGAGCAGAGCCAGGCGTCTCACTCCAAAGGGCCTTTACATTTGCCTAAAATATAACTTTTGTTATTTTCTATTATTAAAAAACAAACAAGCAAGCCCAGCCCAAGTGAGAAAAAATAAATGCAACACATTTCTTTACATAAAAAGTAATGCAATTAGTTACCATAGCAATGCAATATTGTAACATTTCTTTTAAAAGTAACTTTCCTCAACACCGCTCTCTACATGTTTGAGGAATAATTTAGTTTTGTTTGATATCATTAAAGGTAAACTTTAATAATTTAATTGATCAAACATGACAGTAAAGACATTTGACTGATTTCAAATAAATGCTGTCCTCTTGAACTTCATGTTCATCAAACAATTCCGGGAAAAAAAATCAGTTTCCATAAAAATATTAAGCTGCACAATTTTTTTTTAATCAGCATAATAGAATGATTTCTGAAGGATCGTGTGACTGAAGACTGGAGTAATGCTGAAAATTCAGCTTTCCATCACAGGAATAAATTAAGTTTGAATATATATATGTAAAATAAACATTAAATACATGAAAACATTTTAAATTGTAATTATATTTCACAATATAACCATGTTTACTGTATTTTTTATCAAATAATTGTAGCCTTGGTGAGTATAAGAACATTTTCAAAAATCTTACTGACCCCAAACTTTTGAATGGTAGAGTGTAGAAATCTGATGAAAAAAATAATAATTTAGAAAAACTATAACATTTTTCAACAAGGCACAAAACTTTTTATTTACTAATTTCTAGTACTAATTAAAATGTATCCTGGTTAATATCACTTTCCCTACATGTTGCCGCAGAGGTATCTTGCGCAACATTTAATTTAATTGTTTTTGCATCAAGAGTGCCCCATGACACCTACTAAGCTCACTATATAGGGTTAGGATTTGTCGACTCACAATGTATTCAGAGATTGCTTTATTCTGCTTAAATGTGATGCTGCCTTTAGAATCTGGCCTAAAACAAGGCTTTAAGGTAGCAGAATTTTGTTGGATACGGTTTTAGAACAGCCTCCACATCGGTAATACACCTGTGATGGCTAAAAACTGCTGTTGCCAGGTTTGGAACGGAGCCTTTGTGCTGTTGGTACTCAGTGCCCTGTTCATGATAATTCTTACAGATTTGTTGGAAATATTAGGAGAATTTGAAGTCGTTTTATCTGCAAGTGTCACTTATTTTCTATTAATATGCATGTCCTATTAATTCTAATTTGAGCTGTACATCTTTTGACTTGAAAAAGCATTTGAGAATAATGTCAAACAGACTTGGAATCTGCATTCCAGATGTCACGGTGTCACAATACATATTTTTAGTGCTGCAATGGGTGGCTGTCATAAAAGTGCTTCTCCCACATAATTAAGCCATAAATGCAAATCCAGAGGTGAGAGAAAATACAATCAGAATTTAAAAATAGAGTGGATGTACTTGAGTGGCTGGCCAAGTGGTTATAAGGGCTGGATGTTATTTTGCATTGCAAGTGGATGTATTTCTTGTCAGTATGCAATCTTCCAGAACGTGAAAAGATGAAAGGTTCAATGCCATAAATGCATCTTTCAGAAATCCTTTTTTTCCAGTGCATTATTTTGTACTTGTATCTGCTACACATTTTGTATGCATTTTTCAAGAGTGAGACTAGTAATTTATCAATTCAACAGTAGTCTCATATCATAAGCAATTACGCTTTCTTTGATATTTTGAAATATTTTGAAAGCCTTTTGTACTTTTGTAACTTTCATTGCTTACCCCCTCAGCAGTAGATTGTACAGGTTACCGTCACAATCGTGTTGTGTTTGACTTGACCATAGAGGGCTCTACTTGCTATAATAGCTTCTAGTCACATTATCATTCATATTCTACTAATTACTTGCTTGTGATTACATTTTTATTAACAAACTGGGACTTTCTGTTCATTTTTAATTCATAGATAGCCATTTAAAAATAAACTGCTGAACTAGAAACATCCTGGTTTTAGTCACACAAATCTGGCCAATTTACATACATGCAATTTACCATTTGCAGTGCTGGCAATTTTAACACTGTGTTGTAGTTGGTATCAGGGATAAAGATACATTATGTTACAGGGCTCCAGGCTAACCTTTTTCACTAGGAGCACAGTGGCCCCCAACTGAAAATTTTAGGGGCACAAGCAGAAAATTTAGGGGCACACACCGTAAATCAACATGCTGACCAAATATTCACATTTCTACTAATTTCCACTGTATTACTAATACAAATAAAAAAAATATACCATACATTCAGAATAAAAAAAGTGCTGAGCAACAAAGTGCTTAGTAACCTTTCGTCATTTCATAGTTACAAACAATATTGCCTGCACTGTCGGCAAACTTCTTGTTCCCCGCAGTTCTGGGGTAGCGACTGCAACATTTGCAGTTCATGGAGTTCGTCTCCTTACAGTACCTCAACCAGCTGAATTCTTGCAGCCAGTCTTCCCTAAAATGGTGAGTTCGGGCCTTTTTCGTCACACAAACCTCTGACTCTGAATCACCATCCGACTGTGACACTGTAGACTCTGGCACTGGCACACTAGCCGCAGGTCGGAAGAACGAGTCAATAGTTTGCTTGGTCATTGCTCAGACGCACATAGCAGGTTGTGATATTTTTCTCCGTCTCCTTCCCACAGACATTTACGCGCGCTCGATTATCTCTAGGACCCTCCCCCTCCACACATTGGCCTTTCCCTATTCTTCTCACATTCATTGGCCTGCCACACATTCCAGATTCATTGACGCGCCCCTTCCACGTTTAACGTGTGTGTAAAAAAAAAAAAAGGCCAAATTTATTGGTCGCACATGTGCGACTGGATTCAAAAATTCAGTCGCGCATTATAAAATTTTGATGGCAAAATTTTTGATGGCATTTGGTCGCAGTCTGGAGCCCTGTGTTGTACAAAATGAACAATGATAATTGCAGTCTTTCCTACATATACATTGCATGATTTTTCTTTTACTCCACCAGGGCTCATTGAGATTTTATTAATCTACTTGTGTCACCATTGGTATTGAATACGCTCTACCATTCAGCTCTGCTACAGAGGTTTCTCCTAACCAGACGTCTCATTAAACTGTCACCTCAGATACAAACTCGCTCGCATCTCCATCCCTTATTTCTGAGCCTGAGCCTGACCTCGATTTCTGAATCTGTAGCTCTCACTTTTCCAACTCTGTAAAGCCCAGCGTTTGATCATTTGGGGACTCGTGTCTCGCTGTCTCCTAATCTAATCCTATTAAACTTCCAGGTGCCTTTTTGTCCCTCTACGGACCCTGTCCTTCTTCTCTTTCACTCTCTTTAGTGTCACTAATTGAGAAATGGCCGCTAGCATCCCCTAGGCAAGCGTACTGAAGGTCTAGAACGTTCCATCTTGATTAAGGGATACTGCAGAAGTGAAAGAGAGCTTTCAGTCTTTTGGTTCCATTTTAAATGATTACAGGTTTTACACATTTTTTTGGTGGAAGTTTGGAACTCTATGGAATCAGCAGAGCATTGGTGACTTTTTTTGTTGCTTCTAGGACAACTCGAGTTATCGCACATCGGACGTATACATTCTCCGTTTATGGCCAGCAATATTGTTATGTTTAAGGACATTATGAAACTAAGATAATGTCTGTACTATGTTATGATTGTACTATACAATTAAATGCAATCGTTGCTGAGTCTGCAGTCTGAACACTTTACCTCAGGGCGTACGTTAACTGAATTAATTGAGAATCTCACCTGAAAATCCGATAACATCAGCAATCTTCATCCACGCAGCTGATTTATGTTAATGAATGTAAAACTAAATGCATTTTGCAGCACAGGGTTAAGTCAGTATGTACATTAACGACCATTTGAGACAAATATAATGTAAATTTAATATAAAACTATGTAAATGGCGCTCTGTGGCACAGCAGGATTTTGAACCAGTTCCTGAGAGGTAGTTGCGGACATATGGCAAATAATGTGTTCGAATTTTAAAAACACGATGCGGCGCTGCTCTTCTTATCCGGTGTGCGACCCCCTTTATACTTTCCAATAATACCACGTACAATTGACCATTGAATAGCTAGAACGGATGAAATTTCCTGAACTGACTTGTTGCAAAGCCATCCTATCATAGTACCAGACTTGAAATCATTGAGCTCTTCATAATGACCCATTTTGTCCCACAAATGTTTGTAAATGCAGACTGCAGGGCTATATGTGCTTGATTGTATATACCTGTGCCAATGGGTCTGATTGAAACACCTGAATTCAATAATTAAGAGGTGTGTCTCAATCATTCCATATATACTGTCCATATAGTCTATAAGACTATATGAACAGTATGTGTCCACATAGACTATATGGACATCCCCTTGCCTAGGCTAGCGGCCATTTCTCAATTAGTGACAATAAAGAGAGTGAAAGAGAAGGAGGACAGGGTCCGTAGAGGGACAAAAAGGCACCTGGAAGTTAAACAGGATTAGATTTGGAGACAGCCTGACACAAGTCCCCAAATGATCAAACATTGGGCTTCACAGAGTTGGAAAAGTGAGAGCTACAGATTCAGAAATCGAGGTCAGGCTCTCACAAATAAGGGATGGAGATGCGAGCGAGTTTGCATCTGAGGTGACAGTTTTAATGAGACGTCTGGTTAGGACCAACGCTTTACTGGTTAGACGTCACACAAATATATATTTAGTATTTTTATATACTTGGCGTCAGCAGAGGATTCAGCTGAGAACAAAACTCTGGTTCAATTCCACATGTGTGCTGCCATTCCTCCTGTACGGTTCCGAGACTTGGACTCTTCGATCGCAAGATGGCAAAAGATTACAGTCATTTCACATTCGCTGCCAGTGTTAAATCCTGTGTATTCGCTGGTTTGACCTTATAACAAATGCGGCTGTTGTCAACTTGCATACCGACCTGCCAACAATCACTGACGTAATCACTCGTCATAACACTGGTCCGTATGGGCATGTGGCCCGGCTTGGAAGTCATACTCCTGCCCATGGTGGCCGCCTTACTAAAAGACGTGCTCCTAATGGTTGGAAAAGACCACCTGGTCGCCCACGCCGAACATGAGTTCAGCAGATTGGTGACCATTCCATTTTTTCTCTCTTCTACAAAAATGGGACCGTGGTCATTCATCTCGCATGTTGATATATATATATATATATATATATATATATATATATATATATATATATATATATATATATATATGTGTGTGTGTGTGTGTATGAGTGTTTTATTAATCCTTGCATCCTGCTCTTATTCTCACCTTAGGTCACACACCTGAATTGATCAAATCTATTAGTAAATCTTGGTTACTTTTCAATGCCGAGATGTTTTCACCTGACATTTTTCCCAGTTTGCTGAAGTTCACAAAAATGTGCATTATATATTAATTGTGCTAAACAATACATGAGCTCAGATGTTTTAAAGGACTCCATCTGTCCATTCGAATCATTCCCATTGTCTTTTACAGCTTGTCTTGAGTCTGTCTGCTTCCACTTTAATGATAACTGCGCTATTCTTTTTCATCCTGCTCTTCTTTATCTCGCCATCTTCCTTCTCTTTGCGCTTCTGTCAAGACTGTGAATCGGTGAAGAAGATGACAGCGCATGCTGAATTCTGAGTGTTTTTGTAGCATTGTGAGAACTGACTGCCTGCTTTTGTAGAGAGGACCTTTCTAGTGCCTTTAAAAAAGTCTTTGTAGAGTCTTTGTGGAAGACTAATGCATCCACTCATTTGCATACGTTTTTGTAATTTACCTTGTGTTGTCATAACAAATCATTTAATTTATACCTAATAATCTGCAGTACTTGACATATAATTTTGTGCATCTACCTTAACAACCGAAAATGTTACTACTCTGTACAGTATATGTGCTGTGTGATCATATTTATGCTAAAAGTACATGAGTTTAGTATGTTTAAAGATTTTTATGTTATCTGATGACCTTAAATAACACAATTTTGTTCAATGACACACTTCTCTGCTATTAAAATCCCATCTAAGATGTCTTATCTCACAAATAATACTATAAATACAGCTTCAGTGTGGTATACTGTAAACTGAAGAGTTCTTGAACGTGTTTAGCCTTGATTGAATGTTGCTGTACTACACGTAGATTTTTTTAAAATTATTATTTTACTGGTTGGTTTTCTTTCTCTCTTTGCTTTCCAGATCCACACAATCGTCCATGAAAGGAAGGATGTCAGAGTTACTAGTAGGTAGGCCCTTTTCATTTCAATGTAAGGTACAGTAGAGTCACTAGAACATTGCAGTGATTCTTAAAGAGAGTCCTTCAAAAGTCACGCATCACTGTGCACCTCACTTAAAAGCTCTTATAATATTCAAGGAAAGAGAAAGTATGTCATTGTAAAAGATGTTAATATATTGTGCAACGTCTATATATAAGTATCCATAATGGCATATAAAGGGATGTACATTACAGGGCCGTAACCGTCATAGTGCCATATGGGTTTAAATGGCCGAATGGCCTCCAAAAACCATGAATATGCGGTTTGTGGCCTTTAATTTTGGTTTATCTGTACGTGCAAGAGAGATTTTTTATTCAGGTATGTATTTAGTCTAAGCCTATAATATTTGTTCTACTCTATAGACTGTGACTCTAGCCAATCTGTATTTGCAAGTGTAACTGATTTGATGCGTAGTTAGCTGCAGGATTAATTGTACATTGCATTTGGCAGATACTTTTGCCCAAAGCATTCAAGGTCACGGATACGTTTTATTGTTTCATGCATTCAGATTCAAACCTATGATGGTGTTGCCTCTATCTCTACCTCTACTGTTTTTGTCTATACTGTGTAGGGTATGGACCAATCAGACACACACTAATTATTCATTATATACAAAGGTTTATGAAACTCCAAAACTAACAGCCCAAATGAACGAACACAAGGGCAGAAACAGTGTCATGTTACAAGGGCTGATAAGGAGATTTTACGACCTCAGAAGGAATGTGGCCATATGCAAAAGAGAGAGACAATGGAAAACAGAAACCCTCTTTAAAACAGACTTTGCTGCATTAATCATAGACTAACTGATCTATAAATGAACATGCATAAAACTGTGAAAGAAACATTGTAAATGGTTTACTGTCTTGTGCACTATTAGGTATATATTATGGTATGTACCTTGGTATACAACCAACTGACGATCAATGTAACCTCACCTGTATCATGCCTCCTACCTAATTAATCCTCATTTAATGACTCACACTTTGATGTACATCACCTTCTTCTAGAATGTAGTGTGGATGTGTTATATCTATCTGAGCATTAATGAAGATATAACCACGCTTGGGACAAAGACTCGTAAATCAACTAAGGGCCACTTTCCCTCTCAGACATGTCACCTTTCTTATTGGTCGAGTTCAACCCTTAGGGGTGGAGCTTTTCCAGGCTTTATTAGAGACAGTCCACATGTGACCTCCCTCTCTTAGTTTTTTCATCCAGCCGCAACACTGTTTTGGTGATACTGGGGAACCCCCTCCCCCTCCACGGGGGCCCCAGGGCCCAGCAGGCCTCGATCCAACCAGATATGGGCTCAGGCAGGAGAGAGAAGACTCTCTCACAAAGAACCAAGGAAAATCTCAGGAGTTTTGGAACAAAGACTCCAACCAACAACGACTCCAATGACCCACTCTTCCGACTTCCTCACTTCTCCTGGGTGCTCGGCGTGGCCTCAACAGGGCCCCAGGCCTTGACCAAACCAGCCATGTGTTCCCGGAGAAAGAGAACTCTCAACCAACTTCCACTTGACACTGCCGGAACCATCAACAACTTCAGTTTTCAACAACTTCAAGAATTGTTCCCACTACAAATGCAAGTAATCAATTCAATAAAATGTGAAAATGAAATTCTGATGGTTCTTCTCATAGTCCCTTTTTCCGGTTTCCAATTTCATCCTATCACTAACCTATTTCTGTATTTCTGTATATATGTGTGTTTAGTTTATTTATGTTTATGATTTAGTTAATAAAACTTATGCACTTTATGTATTTGGTTCTGATTTGCTTGCAATACGAAGTCCCTTTACGGTTTTTGTTCTTGCTACATGCTCAAAACGCTGTACATGCTAAGAAATAATTATTCCTCTGTGGCCAGGGAAGATACCCTTTTCTTAGAATAAATTAATAATCAAAAGAGTTTGTTGGACGAACTGATTAATTGATTGTAATATTAATTTAGCCATGTCAAGTTAATCCAATTAGCTGACCCAAATATTCATAATTAATCATAACAAGTTATTATTGATTATTAATATTTCATATAGCTAATTTCCTTACAACTGTATTAATATACATTTCAATTTGCTAGTATATTTTATGAATATTAATAATACTTTTATTCAAAATTAATTAATTATTGTTTATTATTATTAAAAAGTAAACAGAGCTGAGATCATTCTAATGCTTATACAGTATACTGTTTAAAAATGTGGCGACTCTACAATTGTCTTTGTATGTCTTTGAAAAGAGGCATGCTTACAAAAGCTGCATTATTATTACAAATATAATATTATTACATTTTAAAATAACTGCTTTCTAATTGAATATATTTTAAAATATAATTTATTCCTGTGATGGCAAAGCTGAATATTCAGCATCATTACTTCAGTCTTCAGTGTCACATGATCCTTCAGAAATCATTCTAATATGCTGATTTTTTTTTTCAGGATTCTTTGATAAATAGAAAGTTCAAAAGAACGGCATTTATTTGAAACAGAAATCTTTTAACATCATACATGATTTTACTGCCATTATTGATCAATTTAATGCATGCTTGCTGAATTTGATGTGGCAATTGTGAGTGCACTGTGCATGACAATATTGATGGTAAGCATTACAATTATCCCTGCTTTCTTCTCGTCTTACATTTTCAGATTGAATATTTAGTCACTCCGACGGTATGGGATGAATGAGGTTAGCTAAAGAGAATGAAATTGCAAACTGAGTCAACGCACATGAATTAATGCAGATGATAATTGTTCACTCAGTACCCCATAACATCACTTTTAAGGGTTAACAGTCTGTGTGTTAGTGCTGTTTATCCCTTACAATAATTTAATTATCAGCTGAAGTCTCCATTGGTCTTCATCTCACACATCCGTGTGCTCACACACAGACACACACACACAAAAACACACACACACACACACACACACAGAGGCTTCGATAACTGGCCTTGAATCCAGTGAATGAGTAAATACGCTAAGCTCTTGAATCAACTCCACTGATAATGACATTTATGCATTATTCATATAGCTGAATCAGCGATCTCTCTCTCTCTTTCTCTTGTCGTACTGCTTCTGTTTCAAAATGTTCCTATCGCTCTCACACATCTACAAACATGAGAACAAAAGGCTGTGTTTTGTAGGGTATTTGGGTGAATCATTGACTCAGTCCCTCTGAAACAAATGAAGCACATTCTTCCTAAAACCCAAGGTCTTTTAGAATGAATTTAAATTATGGACATTGGCATGAGAATGCCTAGATGAGACTGTTTCTGAAACATTTACGACTCTGTGATGTGTCCCCGAACAACTCACAAACTTCCCCCACTACAGGCAAACCCAGGTGGCCTGCATGCAGGACCTCTCCGTCCACACACACACACATAATAACTTTTAACGAATTTCCCCATTAAAGACATTTTAATGAGATATATTTCATATGTGTTATATGGGTCCGAGTGCCCAGGGCCTATGAAGATACGTGTGAGTGTATTGTAGTTCTAAGCGAACGACAAATGCCTGTATTATGCATTTTTACTGAATAATCCAGCAAACTCACTATCCTAACAAAGTCTGTGAAACTTTGCTCTGCTAACACTGGCCGAAGTCAGTGTCCTGTTACTGGTTTACGACCCAAAAGAATGTGCATGGATTTGATTCTTGCTGAGAAGGAGAAATGAAACCTTTTCAATCATATATATATATATATATATATATATATATTACCATGTGAGAAATGTATTACCATGTATCTAATGTTCCAATCTCATGATGTGTCCTTTTATGTGGTTTGTTTCATGTACACTCTAATACTTACTATTCCAGACTGTTCACACTATACTTAACCAGAATCAGATGTGTGACATATTTGGTCTCTAAAACCTGGTACTTTGAAGATCGACGTGACTGTATACACGATATGTCGTTAACAACAACATATTAACAGTAAAAGCATCTTTCATAGTTTCTTCAAAGAATGGACAACCCCAGCATCTACCCCCCCCCCCCCCCCGCGCATGCACGCAAGGAGCTCTCTCTCTTAGACAAAGAGCAATAAAATCCAAAGTCCCGCCTGTGAATTCCAACCCTCTTATTGGCCAAGCCAACAGGAAGAGGCCGGATTTCTCCAAGGTGATAAATAACGCTTCCCCACTCCGCTCTGTCTCTTATCCCTCTCGTTCTCGTTTCATAATGTAACGTCTCGCCTCCGGCGAGCTCTTCGCCTTTTTTTTTATTTATTTCTAGTTCAGTTTGTGTTTTTCAGTCTTAGATAAGCCTCCGTGTTGAATTCCAATCGTCGAGTGAAAAGAACACCCATCTACAAGGGACCTTCAAAGGAGCGCGCGCTCGCTTTGAAGAAGAAACACGCGCACGTGACGCGCCGGACCGAGAGACGCACACACGCTTCTTCACCAGGCATGCAAAGATGTAACTCCGCTTGATCTCCCCTCGGGGATCTTTCTTTTCTTTGTTAGTCAAAGTTTTGTTTTCCGTAGTCGACTCTGTTCACTTCCACGAAGTGAAACGAACTTAGCCGAACTATTTTCCTTTGGTAATGTTACCCCAAAGACTTTGAACCTCCGTTCAACACGAGCGCCAAGCAGCACCACGTGATGCTTCCTAAAGGACTCTGCTCACGCACGCGGCCAGACAGGGCCACGCAGGAATGCCGCGACACAGAGAGACCCAGAAACTTGTGCAAGTATATCTCTTTATAGAGCTTCTAAGAAGCATTAAGATGATGTTTTCGTGTTGTTACAGACAGGTTACTGTCAGGGTGAATGTTGCCAATGCTCTCTCTCTCTCTCTCTCTCTCTCTCTCTCACTCCCTCTCCCCCTCTCTCTCTCTCACACGTGTTTCCCTTGTCCAAACTCTATGCATTTCTCGTTCATCGATGCCTTATCGTGTTTTGTTGTTTATTATGTTTGTAAATACATATATCCCATGTAACCGTAGTAAATACATAAGTAGTTCTGCCTTATTAAATTCATTATATTCATTTGATTGATGTACTGCTTTTTGCTCACTTTCAAGTCCCTTAAGTGTCAAAAGATCTTACAAGCTTACAAATTAAAGATACTTTACAGAGTATTTGCTTATAGGGCAGGAAACCCAATTCTTGTGGCCACAGAATTGCTTTTCCTGAAATCCTATAAAGTAGGATGATATTGTGGATCCCCACAAATATTATTCTGACAGTTGAGCTAATTAATTTTGCCTGTTTTGTAGGACGTGGTCCGTGTAATTAATTACAATCAACTTGTGGTTAATTGCAAGGATACACATGCATGCATGCAGGTAAAATGACATATCATCCCTTATCAGGAGATTTATTAACATGTAAGACTGATCTAATCCAAACATGTATGAATAATTATTAATTACCAATTATTAATTATGATATGCAAATCCCCCACGGATTAGATCCGCCCCTGAGTCTTTACATAATTGGTGGAGAATATGCTTGGCACACTTTAAACTTGTTTTTGAGCAATTCAGTTTCAATCTATGTCTATATTGTGATTTAATATTGTACGCGCGCCTCGAGTGAGCGAACGCAATGCGAACTCACTGGCTAACTGATTAAAGGCAAAAAGCCGTCTCAGTTCAGCAAAACTAAAAAGTAAACTGCAGTTTCATAGTATTAAATTTGTCCTACAAAAGACGAAGAAACCTCTTTTGAATAACGACATTTTTAATGTTAAACTCCCTTGTCCGAACGAGATTCGTCAGGGTGAAGACAAGATTTAGTGAAACGACGCTCTTTCACTATTCTTAAGAAAGGCCTGATATTATAATCGTTAGATTAACGATAAACTCCTGGTTAAACATTGACGTAGCTACTCAATTGTAAAAAACCTAAAGCATATTTAATCATAAGTGCTATTTGATAATATGTCATGGGAGTCGAAAAAACAGACGAATATTTCCTGTTTTCTTTTGCACAACGCAATCCCGCCAGACGTGTTTGTTAAAATATAGCACCAAAAAAAAAATCCAAAACCTAAAAACATTTTTAATCATAAGTGCTATTTGATAAATGTTATTTGGATCCGAACGATAGACGTATAATTCCTGTTGTCCATATTAGTGTGTGGAAGCGAAGAAATCCTTCCGTGCACACGTGTGTTGAATAGAAAAAACCCGCCAAGGTTTAAAATTCATAAGCGAACATATGTGAATCATAGCGCTAATTGTTGTATGTGGGAATCGAAAAACAGATGCCTAATTCCTGTTGTCCCTATGTGTGTGTGTAGAAGAAAAAAGGAAAAAAAATCCTGCCACGCCATTTTGTGAAATATAGCACCAAAAATCCGCCCGAGATTTCATTTTGGATAAGTGTGATTATCAAAGCGTCTGCACGCTCAAATTTGAATCACACATGGAAGCAGGCTGGTTGTTATTCCGCTGACAAACACTAGAGGGCAGCCCTTAGGCCTAAGTGCTTGACAGTTCTCGAATTACGCACCGCCCCCTGACTTCATCCTGCATGAACGAAATGTCGCCATCGTGTGGACACTAGTAACAAGGTCATCCTTTCCTAAACAATTTCTCTCGTCACAATTTCAGATTTTTTCCAGTGAATTTCTGAAATTGTGTTCCCAACTTTCAATGCATGTGCAAGTTCCAGTTTTACTAACATGATTTCACTCCTGACTGTGTACACTTATTTTGAATTTGGTTCAAACCACATTTGAACTTAAAATTTAAAAGTAAGTATGAGCAGTTTTTGATGACCACTTAGGAGGAATGCGCCCCTTGTGGCCTCTTCCCCCCTCTACGTCAGCTCATCACTTAGTTCCTAACATCATTCTTTTCTGAAGTGGCTTTTCTCCCAGTTGGTTTTATTTTGGTTATTATCATTGATACCTCACCGTAGTCGTGATCATCATCAAATATAATGCCAACCTTTAATTTCCTACACTTATTCAAATTTGGTTTGAAACAAACAAATTTCAAGATCAATTTGAATGAAGTCTCCTTTCCTGTTGGGAATGGTTTTATGGCTTTATTTCTATATTTCCTTTTTCAAATTATTTTTAATAATTTTGATTTGATACGTTATGACAACGGTATCCTTACTATTCTAGAAGTTACTTAACATCTATGCATACGCTTGATTTGAATTGTATTTAAACCAGTTTGAATGCAATTTAAATCAAGTTCTCTTTCAGCCAGGTTGACCACTAAGAGGAAGTGGCCCAAACGCGCCACTACAGCTTGCTTCCTCCTGTGCTCTTCCTGCTGCACTTAATCTCCTCTCTGAATGGAGGCTAGGTTGTTCTGATAATTAACATTGTCATAATTCCCTTTTTGTTTGTACCATAATTCTAGTAAAGCCGTTGCCTTTGATGATTTTTCTACAAAAAAATAGACACTCAATTTGATTTAGATAGAGAGAGCTTTAATTCACGTTGAGGTTCACTTGTCCTTCATCCTGTTTTGTGTTTGTAGGTAGAAATTTCTCTCGTGCTGTGGTGATTTGACAGTCATCTCTGCTTGGGGTCCAGCAAGCTGGTTCGTCTGACCTGCGTCACCAGCGCTGACTGAGCGCGAGTCTCGGACTTTCCTGTATTTCTCCGTTGGTGCGGCCCGCAACACTACATCACCAATTTGGCACTGCCGGTTGTGTTCACAGTCAAGTTGCGTGAGGGCACACAGGTACAGATATACGGAAGGGCCCGAGACACTGCTGTCAAGTGTTTGGGGACGACAAAAAGACCAACCACGATGCTGAATCCAACCTGAATGACCTCATTTTAACCCCAGGGAAACTAGAAAAGGCATTAAATCCATCCACTTAGTATTGGCCACAGAATCTAGAGATTCCCCCGGTCATTGAAGTGTTTGGCTCCCTCCTCCTCTCCGAGCCACAAACCGCAGGCTTAGGCCTCCTCTTCCCCTGTGACACTTCCTGTGTACTATTAACGCCATTTCATTACCGACCTTTCCATCTTGGATGGTTGCATGTTACTTCAAACTTTGCTATCTTGCCATTGCTCTGTTCTGTTGTGCTTTGTTCCTTTCAGTTCACCTAGAGACAGAACCTATCTGAGACAACAAGGAACGCTGAATAATAGTTTGACAACCAAGCCGTTAGCATCAACAGGTGACCCCTAAGCTACCGCCCCGTTAAAAATCTTTATTCAGGCCCATGCTCACCTACCCAAATTGTCCCACCGAATGATTTAACTGTCTGCATCAGTTAACCAAAATTTTCATACATGGCATAGCCCGTATTATAGCTCGTTAAACGTAGAACGAACTTGCATTGGTCTCTCTGCGCGTGTTGTGTTCCTCTCGCCCACAGTGAAGCCAGTATGTTCCGGTCCTACAGTCCCCCAACACGCTGGGACAATCTGGAGACATGGCTGAGATTCATGACACCTCCATTCCTGCCCAAGGTCGCCAGTGACTCAGAGCCCCGAGCCAAGAGCATCGCAGACGTGGACAAGCTGATGGCGCACAAACCAAGCCAAAGCTCCCACGACAAAGACCGGTCAGACACATCAAAACCTCGCTTGCCAGCTCATCGCACAAGCACGCCTTCACGAAAGGAGCCGCATCGCTCTGGAGCACGAAGTTGCAACGCTAAGGATGCAAGCCAAGGATGACAACGACCCCGAGCTACAGAAGGAAGTGGAAAGACTTCAAACTGCCCTGTACGATCCTCATCTGCACATAGACCGAAGAGAGCAGTCAGAGAAAAGAACCAGAGAGGAACTCAACGAGAAACTCAGACAAAGTGAAGCCCCTTGCAAAGAGCAGAGACTGAACTTAAAGAGACTCGAAAGCCACGGCGTGCGAAAGAAACATGCAAGAGGCCCGTGCTACCATCCACAAGCTCGTTCAGCACAGACAAGATCTCGAACACGAACTAGACAACGTTCACACAGAGTTGCAACACTCTTATAAACTGCAGCATGACCGGAAAAGGGGAAACACACACCACAAGTTTCCCCTGACCGGTCCGCACCTTTCAGCCAAGAACCCAGAGCTGTACAGGGGGGTGAAAGCCCACTGTTCAAAACATCACCAGCCAGCCCACATAGCATGACTACTCAACAGCTAAGAGAAGCTTACACCAAGCAAAAGACTGTGTCCGAAAAGACTTTGAAAAACCCCACAATCTACTCTGTCTCTGAACCCTACGCAGAATTGCCACTAGAGGGTGCCCCACAACACCATAGCCCTGTTTACAGAGAGTCAAGACCGTTCCAGGCCAGCAGAGGGCAGCACAACCGTGATGGTGCTCGTCCAAGGCACCAGAGTGAGCGCTCTGAAAGATTCTAGGAAGCCAGCCGGCGACCCAGAAATAGCCGACCCCCATCACCAAGAGACTCAAGCCCAGACAGCCTGGAGCGGTGCCCCTCTCAACATGCCACTGGTAAGCACAAGTCTGAGCACACATCAGACAAACACAGTGCCGCCACATCTGAGACAGCCGAGACCCTGAAGTCGCTGAAAAGCTTCTTCACAAAAGACTTTCCAAAGAATACAAGAGGGACGAGCCTGACATCCTATGCCTGAGCGTAAGACCTACAACAGGCACACAGAACACTGCTCGTCAGCCACAGACCACAGAGCAAACTGTCACATCACAAAGTGACAGCAGCACACAGCCACCACAGCTGACAGCTGCACAGCCTGAGCGAGACAGCACAGTTTCCCACAGCTGGGTCCAAAAGCCCAAAAGACCTAGAAATGCTGCTTTGTCTGTCTGTCTCCGCAGAGAACTACACAAGACCGGCCCTAACCGCCCGTCGATCGCCACACCAGCCCCTACGCCAAGACTCCTGGGGAACCTGATCAAAAGGGGGTGGGCCCGGAAACTCTACCTACCCATCACTCTGGACAATGAGGTGAGCCTTGAAGCCCTGGTAGACACCGGCTCAGACCTCACTTTAATGTCAGCTCAACTCTTTGAAAGACTCAGTGCTAAAGCTAAGATCAAAGATCGAACTCTTATACCCCAAATGTGTGAGTTGAACGTGCAGTCGTACAGCCAAAATGACATCCGGCTTGAACAGGTAGCTCCCATTCACCTGACAATTGGTCCTTTGAGTCCTATCCACCATGTGTGCATCTCACAAATGGACACTTACCCCTTTCTGATTGGCAAAGATCTGCTAGAATGTTTTGAGCTTTTATTAGACTTCAAACACCTGACAGTCTGGGCCCAAGTTCAAGAACCCCTCCCCCTCCAGTCACACAGGTCACCAAAGCCAGACTGGCCGGTCACAGAGGTCACGAGAACTACAACAAAGCCAGACTCCAAGGTCACAGAGTTCCCCGGAACTCCAGCAGGCATCCATGGGTACACAGCCTCTGCACCAAGTCAAGGTTCAAGTTCGCTACCCTGCACCTTCCAGCTCGCCAAAGACCACGCAATGCCCACTCAACGATGCATGACCTAATGCAGAAGGCCTCTAACACAGAACGCCTCTTCAGAAAGAATTCCTAAAACCCCAATGATTTTAAACTGCAAAACCAGAAGACACTGCACGAACACAGCGCAAGACTCTGCTAAAAGGGTCCCTGATCAGCATAGGACATAGAACTTGTAAAAGTAGATGAAAATGTGTGCTCAAAGAGTTGCAAGACTCTGCATTCGTAAAATTAGAATTTTACTGATTTAAAAGAATCTTAAATGGACGTGTAAATCTCAAACGGCCAACAGACTATGCACGACTCTTTTGAAACAAACAGTTTCTAGATGCTGGTTGAATTGGCACTGCTAAACATTAGGTTTCCTGACAATGAAGGGTTACAGCAAACACTAGCTCCAAATAGGGCATACGTCACCCTGGCGTCAAAGTGTAGTAAAACCACCTGAGCCTTAAACTACTGTTAACCTACAGGCGTGCATTTGATCTTTGCGATCCAACTAGAACACAACGTGCAATACCCATTTTTGATCGCTGGCTTGTCTAAATGCAGATAAAACGATAGCTGGAATTGACATCTCTACTTTAAGTGAAAGAGTCTTAGATTTCCAACTAATATCAGTAAGTTCAGCCGTAAAGCGTAAGTCTGTGTGACAAAGGAATCTCATTTCAGCAGCCTCTAATCTGTACCGATACCTATTCTGCTTTGGTTAAAAAGAAATCCAAATTGCAGTATGACTAAACCTGTGTCTGACAAAGAAAGCTCAGGACATAGTTATATATATGTAGACCTGGGTGATGCTCCCCTTTCTACAATGTAAAGGCCTTACAAATTATTGTTAGATGGATGTAATTCACCTAAATTTTAGCTGCATCTACAAGCAGAGAGCTACCTAGCGATCAAAACTGTTTACTCGCTGAAAAGTCAGCATTTGTGCATGAGAGGGACGTAACTATAGATGCTTAGACAACCTTTGACTTACAGCAAATCTATTTCCTTACTCGATAAACAAATAGAATAAGTTGTGTAAAGTAAAGAGAAGAGTTACATGAGTAAAATTAGCAAATGCCAAAACAGTCGCATTTTACTTAATGTAACATCAAGTTCTCGAAAGACTTAAAATATAGGCGCCCCCTTTTAACCCGTTTAAACATGCATAACTAATTTAAAAGGTGCAGACATTCTTCAGGTACTGTCGAATTGTTCTGACGTGCTCTGGTTCCCATGACAACGACTTGTCACAGGAAGTGCTAACTCGTGATGTCACCTTGTAAACAAACCAGCCTAGGTGGCTAAGCTAACCTAGCAGCCATCCAGCTTAGGCTAAGCTATATAATAACTTCTACAGTTAGCAGTTAGCATAATTTACTTGAAGCCGTAATTACAGCTTTTGTTTATACAGTGCAAAGTATTCTAGAATACTTTCCCTAACCCCAGTTAGGGTTTGTAATTCTTCACTTTCCATACTTTCAATTCTTCTCAGCTAAAGTTCACCTTCACTAATTTAGGCATAGTCCTTGCTGTGCACTGTAGGCTAAATTTGCAGATGCCCCGCCATTTACACTTAAGTTTAATTACATGTAAAATGTGTAGCTAGAGAAGTATCTGTATAGTAATGAGAATCTTCATCAGCATGTTGACTAAACCTTTGGAGGGACACACACAGAGTGGTCTTGAACACGCAACCGCTGTAACCCACTATGGAGTGGTGGTCCAGGCAAATCCAAAGTTTATTCACTAATGCCACTGATTATTCTCACATTCAGATCATTCCCGTTGTTTTGATAACTTTATTCCTTTTTGCTTTTAATTTTAATTTTTTGCTCTTCGTTAATTCTTTCATTTCTTTGACTTTGATAATAATAGCAGTCAGCTATTCCCTTGGCTATTCGGTCATCTATATGATTTAATTTCATTTCCTCTCCTGTTCAAATGTGGTTCCATTTCCCATAGGGCCCAGAAAGGAAACAGAGACACCCTTATTTGTTATTTTGGCTTAGTTTCAACCAGTGCACTCATTTTTGTGACCCTGCAACACAAGTAATTTCAACAATTTACTAGGGCACAACTATAGTCCAGAGGATTGATAATAAGCATAATTTGAATAGGAAAGCTGTCCCTTTTCCCCCTATCATTCACTTCGTCAAGCCATAGTGAACCACTAGTTAAGTCCAGAGAAATAATTTAGTCATAAGAACCATCTTAAGTCATTTATTTCATCTCGGCTATGCCCTTTTCAGGACATACTCTCGGAACCACATAAAGTCTTGGCCTCCTAACATCCACAGCTAAGATAAGGATACAAGACACACTTCACTAGCTAGCCACACGTGAAACACCTAGCTTTATGCTACATACCTAACACCCGTTAAACCGTGGTTCTGAACTTTTAGGGTCATGCATTAGTCTCTCCCCACAAGTGTGACAAAATGTCACAGAACCTCTGCTTAACCTGACCTTAACCTTCCAGCTTACCAAAGTCTATGACAAACCAATAGACATTATGAGAAACCACCTCTCAGACCCCTCCAACCACTCTAGCACGCCGTCTGAACCCACCGACGACCGGTGCCCCAGACACCTGCAATACACCTTGCACATGCTGCGTGCACAAGACAACATTCAGCGTTCTGCACCTGATGCCATCACTGCGCCACAGCTCGTGGTGCCACAGTGCAAAAGGGGGGTCATGCCAATGTATGCCCATGACGCACCATGTGCTGCACACCGCAGCACCAGAGACACTTGCAAGACACACCGAAGCAAGTGGCTTACCGGCGTCCTCAAAGCGAAAAGACTGTCCTAGCCAACCAAGGACGACACTCGCTGAAATTTTTCCTCCCTTTCTCTTTCTCTCTCCCTTTCACTTTTACCAGGATGCTGCGGTGGTTCGCCATCCCGTGCCTCCAGCCAACCAGAGGGCAGCTGCAATCGGACATCTTACCAGGTCCAGCATCAGGCATCGTCCTAAGGGAACAACCATGACTCCTTTTCTGCCGGACCCGCACTCAGAAAGTGTATGTGCCACCTGATCCTCGCAACGCCTACAGAACACAATAAAGCTGGTTAGGGGCCGATGGACAGAAGATGCCCTCACTCACGCTCACTCACGCCAGCTAATTGACATTACTTCTATCAACACAGCCTGTGTACTTCTGTCTCAACTGCCCGCCTTAACTGCTTCACCTGCTGTCTAATCCTGGACTGCGGCCGATCCTACGCTGGGTACATCTATCAACCACACCCCGACACTCGACAGTCATCCTGCACAGGAGGCTCAACGAGGTGCGAACATCTACAGCCAAGCCCATGGGACCCTCATGAAGAGGGTACCACGCAGGAGGCTGCGTCGAACTTCATCGAGCTGAGCCCTCAGCCTTAGCCTAACAGCCACCTGCTACTCGACCATCATGATTCACCTGTCATCCGCCCATAGTTATGATTTGTCGTCCGATTATGTCCGCACACAGGGACATCATCTGACGAAAAGGGGGATTGTAGGGTATTTGGGTGAATCATTGACTCAGTCCCTCTGAAACAAATGAAGCACATTCTTCCTAAAACCCAAGGTCTTTTAGAATGAATGTAAATTATGGACATTGGCATGAGAATGCCTAGATGAGACTGTTTCTGAAACATTTACGACTCTGTGATGTGTCCCCGAACAACTCACAAACTTCCCCCACTACAGGCAAACCCAGGTGGCCTGCATGCAGGACCTCTCCGTCCACATACACACACATAATAACTTTTAACGAATTTAACTTTTAACGGACTTGCTCACTTTCAAGTCCCTTAAGTGTCAAAAGATCTTACAAGCTTACAAATTAAAGATACTTTACAGAGTATTTGCTTATAGGGCAGGAAACCCAATTCTTGTGGCCACAGAATTGCTTTTACTGAAATCCTATAAAGTAGGATGATATTGTGGATCCCCACAAATATTATTCTGACAATTGAGCTAATTAATTTTGCCTGTTTTGTAGGACGTGGTCCGTGTAATTAATTACAATCAACTTGTGGTTAATTGCAAGGATACACATGCATGCATGCAGGTAAAATGACATATCATCCCTTATCAGGAGATTTATTAACATGTAAGACTGATCTAATCCAAACATGTATGAATAATTATTAATTACCAATTATTAATTATGATATGCAAATCCCCCACGGATTAGATCCGCCCCTGAGTCTTTACAGTTTTGTGTCTGACTCTCTTGCATACTAGTAAGTGTCTCATGTGCCTGTAAGAAATATGGTGGAAATCTTTTCAGAAACTGAATGCCAAAAGGGAAATAAGTCATCTAGAAGCATTTTAATGAATGGAAACAGCTGTACTTATTTGATACACAGATACACTAGAATGGAGCTGATGAGAGCACAATTTGAAGTCCAGTTCATTTTTATCAATCAGAAAGGAGTCATTGGTCAAAACGCGTTCCCATGGGTATATTTAAAAACACCCAAACTAAGAAAACAGTTTGGTAAAAAAAAAAAAAAAAAGAAAAATTCTTAAGAATCAGACATCAGTGTTAATTTAGTATAATTTATATACTAGTATATATTATTTAAAAAAAATTGTATGTCTTTTTTCCAGTTTATTTTAATTTTATTTTATTTTAAGTAGTAGTAATTTGTGCTTTTGTCATTTTTTTATTTGTTTTTCTATTTAGATTTATTTGTATCTTGTTTAGTAATTTTAGTTCTTCAGCTTAAACTTATTGTAGGTAATTACCAAGGTTACAATTCTAATTAAGTTTTTATATATATATTTTATTTTATTATTTTTCAGTTACTGAAAACGATTTTTATCTTTTTAGTTTTAGTTTATAATAACACTGATCATTAGTGTATTTCTCACAGACTTTTGTTCTCTGTGCAAAAAATACCCCAGGGTACCTAGTAAATACCATAGTACATGGCTCTGGTAAATGATAAAAAACAAATATCAGTGTTTTTTGTTTTGTTTGTTTTTTGCCATTGATTTCTCCACTCTTTGTCCACTCTTACTCTCCTTAGCACATTCATGAGAGAAGTCATGATGTCCAATTTGTAAACGAATCATCTGAGTCGGATCTTTCAAATGAACCAGTAAATCCACTTTACACAACGAGTCTGAATGATTTGTTACGTTGTTCTGATGCCGGCTTCACCAGTGTCCTCATCCGATTCCAAGCTATGTGTTTAAAGCCTCCACCAAGAGCTGCCATCGCGTAGCGGGAGTGCAAACCATCCCATTCCATTGTGAAGCTGCGAACGGAAGCAGCATGGAACCTGTCTGTCAGCTTGAGCACCGCTGAAGCGAGCGCAATGAGGAATTTATAATTTCATGTTCGTGTGACATCAGAGCTAATATCTCCTCTCATCACTGTCAGGTTCCTCTCAGAACTACACACAGTCCTCCAGGGGTCAGCCTCTGTAATGCTGCGATATTGATTACAGGCTTGTCACTTTGCCAAAGGGGGAACATTTCAACACCAGGCTTTTCTTAGATCTCGGTCTTCGTGCCTGACTTTTTCTCTCCATGTCTCTATCTTCTTCTCTCTGACTCTCCTTCCATCTCACTCTCCCCTTTTGTTTCTTTGTCTTTCTTTCCACACACATTCGCTCACACTGAGCAGGAAATTACCTGTGTGGAATGTGGATGTTTGGAACGGGTCACCGAGGGCCACGCTGGAGGCACTGATTGTTTCATCCACACTTAGAAGTGGAAAAAATGATCTTTGCTTGCGCTCCTTTCCTCTGCAGGCAGCTCCTTCACTGCCGTGCTTCGTTTGATAATAGTCACCCCGGTAATGTCGTCAGTGATCTGACCCGTGTGCCTCTCGGTGATAACCATCTCTGACCTAATTAATGTGAGTGCGTGAGAGCTTTTAAGACCCGTCAGGGCATCATATCATTCCACAAAAGACTGTTGTTTGTAAGGGTCTTCATGAAAGACTGAGATCCAGCTCTCCTTTCTAGTTGGTCTAATATAGAGGTGGAACTTTCCACAAATAGAGTACAAAAAAGAAGGCCTGAAAAAGAAATGGTCAGTGAAAAGATGTGCATTTTATTTGGAGATAAAGTTAAACGAGGTCTGTAAATTTTGCAACCCCGTGTCACAGTTTAAAGAGTCCAAAGATGAAGACGAGTCAAACGTTCCAATCCAAAGGTATTTAATAAAAGAACAAACAGTGTAATCCAACATAGCATAACAGTGTGCTCAACACACAAACAATAGCCGACAATGAACAGAGGAAACCAAGGGACTTAAGTTATACAATGACAATGAACTAAAAGACTAGCAGGTGTGATGAACAAATGAAATGCCATTGTAACTGATAAGAGAGGGAAACTTGAACAAAGGAAACAGGTGGCTGATGATAATCTTAAAGTCCATGAAAATGAAACTAAACCAACAAATGACTAAATATATGTGACATTATGGGAGGAACAGGAGGTGGTGGTAGCCAGTGTGGATGGAGACCGGATGATGCCTAGATGCCAAGCACGGTAATGCCCCACGGCAGCGTTGCTGGAGGGAGGAGCCGTGGTGGAGGGAGTCCCGATGAGCCCCTGATGGCGGCGCTAGAGGTGGAGTCCACGGTGAGCCAAAATAGATGAGTGATGCAAAAGACGTAGGCAGCAACGGGACGACCACCCCCTGAGATGGTAGCAAGGATCCAGAGGGCTGAGGTGGAGCTGGAGCGACCAATGGCGGAGCTAGCCAGAGTAGTAGGGGTGTAAGGCCGGAGAGCAGCGCACGGAGGCAAGGCAATGTCCGACCCAGGTGGAGCCGACGGTCCGAGGGAGCCCTGTTGTGGCCAAATGCCCGATGGTCACTGCTGACATCTTGGGAGGTAGGTGAGCAGGTGGAGGAGTCAGGGCAACGGATCGAGGTGGAACGACATGATCTAAGGCTAGAGGCGGAGCCATAGGATCCCCATGTCCTGGAGGAGGTGGCTGAGACAAAAAACTGGCAAGACAACTATCCACAGGAACATTTAGAAAGGAGAGGAGGTGGGAGAGGAAGCTGGGTGGGACTAGCGATTCCAAAACAGAATAATTAAGCTAATACAGGGTTAAATGTAAATGATATTCCAGAAACTCACTTTCAGTTACGGGCGGGTGTGTGGGGTTCCTATTCAAACCCTCGACTACCGCACACCCTCTGCGATAGATGGGACAGCCGGCTCGCACACCTGGTCAGACGGGTTCCACTCAGGCTCCGGTGTGATGTCAGGCTCGATCGCTCGAATAGAGTGTGTTATTTTGAAAGTAGAATACTAATTAGATTTTTTTATATACATACAGTATATGTATGTATATATAATAGATTAAAAAAATAACTAATTAACCGCACATTTTTCTGTAATTAATCCATTTAATCACACTTAACATTAAAGTTTTTAATGTATATATTTTTTACATTTAAACTTAAAATTAATGTTGAAACAACATAAAGACAGTAGCCTATTTTTTAAATATGTGTTTAATAGTATCTTTTTTTTTACCGATACTAATACTGCTACTGAGTATCTCTATAAAATTTTAGCCATTAATTATAGCCATTCAGCATTACAGTATGATTGAAAGCTATCAATTTTAACATTTATTAGGCTTTAAAAAATATAACAACTTTTAATTTAAGTGAAGTTAAAACAATCTTTATGTAAACCCATTACATTTACCTATGCCCTTCAATATATCAGGGCTTTTTTTTCTTCTATTGGCCCAGTCAGATCAGTTCATATTTTTATTGCCCCATCAAAATGCACAGAAAGTTTTTGTCTTGTTGTTGTTATTATTATTATTATTATTATTATTTTGTAAATACTGAAATGGTAGAAAACTGATCAATATGTTTTAGGTCATATATGCAAAATTAATTGAAAATAAAAATTTAAGCAATGTTAGCTAATTTGTTTGTGATAGGAGAAAGTCATGTTGTATCAGGGTTACAATCCAATTGTAGGAAACTTAATTTAATATTTTAGTTTATTATTAGAATTTTTTTTTTTTACAACTAATGACGTATATTCAGAGATAGCTAAAGACAAGCAATGCATAGAGTTAGAAAGAACTGTGATGTTAATTAACATTGTCCCTTAATCAATAGTATAAAAGCTGAGGGTTTTTTTTCTTTTCATTTTTAATCATGGTAGAACATGCAAATTGGTCTCATTGCTCTTAATGTTCTATATTTTCGAAAGGGTCCTCATGCAGCCACTCCATTTGTGAATGATAATGTGGACTGCCATGCAGGGACTTGCTTTTTGTATCAAAGCTTTTTAAAGAAGATTTGCCGCACTGCCCCGCTTCCATCCTTGCAGTGGAAGACTAGATAATCTGATCCATCTAAGCACACTCAACAAGGATTTACATATTTGAGGTCGTCTTTTTCAAGAAAATTGGAATTTGCAATTAGATGAGAGCGACACTCTTTTTGTGTGTGCGGGCCACTTCAGAGATGTTGTTTTTCCGAGTCAAATGATGCATCTCCCTGCGTCTTCCCTTTTCCGCAGCCCATATGTGCTCCCAGAGACCACGGAGCCGTGGGAGAAAAATGGATTACAAATGAGAAATTACCGCTGTGGAATGAGAGGAAAACACATTGCTTAAATTTCCTTGTCTTTCAGGTATTGAGCGATTTGTCTCAAATGCGCTGTAGAAATGAAAATATGAAGCTTTTTCCCAACATGAATTTGAATCAGCCCCCGGCTATGCTATTGACCCTCAATCACAGCTTACAGCTCTTCCGAGGTTTGGAGTTATGCTTTCTCTGTGCATATCACCATACAGCTCCCTCCCTCCCTCCTCTACATTTATGGAGAGAGAAAACGCTTCATGTGCAAAGAAACAAAACGCTTTGTTTTTTTTTTGACGTGTAAAATCTTTCTTCAAAGATTATTATTTGTTTATGCCACTGCATATCAGGGCCTGTTTTCTTTTTGATGACATTGTGAGACAGGAAAAAGACTAATGTTAAATTTGAGTTACGGATGATTGGGCACAGACCACCATGTCCCTCCGCTGACCAGACACCAGTTGTTGCAGCACCTCCCCGTATCATATGCGTGGCATCTGCAATCCATATTTGCCTAATCAAACAACATTCATATCAGTGCTAATAATCAGAGGCGCTGCAGAGCCTGCCTGGCCGCGATATCATCACTCTCATATTCCACTCATATCCGAAATGCGCTATCTGCGCTTCACAGATTACCGTTACAGAATTACCCTATGCCAATGTTCAAAGCCCTCCTCTCTCTACTGCCTCCAGCAATTTAAACATTCCCACTTGCTAATGTTAATGCCGTCAGTCAGGAATGAGGAGAGAGGCTCAATATGGATTGGTAAAGTTTTTATAGTTGTAAAATAATGTAGGAGGGTCATTACTGTTATAGTATAAGAGGTACAGGAATGTTTGAATTCTGTAACTTTTACGAATGGTTACAGGTTGGTTGTGTGGAAGGTCTGTGTGTGTGTGTTTATATCTCAGTATTTTTTTTTTTCTACTACCAACTAGTAGAAAAAAACGATTGATCGGTTGGTGATCGGGTTGTGATAGGACATGACCGGCGACCGGCCGGTCAGTCTGACATATTCCGATTTTATGTCGGTCAAATGCACTCGGGCACCGCATGATTAACATCGCACAACATCGGCATCACACGTGCATGCGGAACGCACATGTAGGAAACCTCGTGAATTAGGCCGTTTCACATGGGGAGCAGGAGCTGCTCGTGAGTGTCAAGCAGGAGCGTCGCATGATCAACGATGAAGCGGTAGTTTCTGTGCAGAGTCTCTTTTTGCTGCGCTGCTCACGCTCAATTAAACTGAAAGCACATTTTTGATGGACAAAATAAATATGATTTCACCCAAAAAGTGCCCAAAATGCACAGAATTTGCATGTCTGGTGTGTTTTAACAAGAACTGGAGTAGGCTATGTCAGAAAAGAAAAGGAAGACTCGAAAATATTATAGAAAATGTACCCATTTAAACTTTAACCCATTATTTCCCAATCTTCGAGCTTACCTCTCTGCACCATGTACAAGCGTTGACAGTGAGCGCATGAATAGTCTGGCTGGATATGTGACAGAGAGAGAAGAAACAGAGTATCTGGTGACAAAGCAGAAAAGCAGAAATGCTTCTGTTTGCGAAGAAAATCTTGCCATTATTGAACAAGTGAGGCCTGTGTTTGTGTTTTGAGAAATATCTTTATACTGCAAGGCTATATTTATTTTATTTTTATTTGTTATTTATATATTATTTTATTACCATTACTTGTTTTCATACAGAAGTTTAGTTTGCTAAATATATCAAATTTTTTTTTAGTTGGATATTGGATGTGAAAAGAAGGAAATGGTTCTTCCATAACACTGCACTTTAGATGTGTGTGAATTTCCCACACCAGGAGAAATGTATATAGTTCTATTTTATAGCGATTATCTTTAAAAAAATGTTCTATGTTCTATGCTAAATGTTCTATTAAAGAAAAGATATAAAATACATATTTGTGTGTGCTGTAAAGTGGTTAGAAAAAATGTAATCGGAATCAGCTAAAATCGGTATCGGCAGGTCAAACTCAATGAAAAATCGTAATTGGCCTAGAAAATTGTAATCGGTGCATCTCTAAAAAAAACATTTGTATAGGAGAAAGAGAAAAAAATGAAGAAACGCATAGTTTTATTTATTTATTTTTTTTAAAGTTGACATCTGCTCAAGCAAAGTAGTGAAATTATTTACAGTTCATCCCTATATGTTCACTAAATTGTTATATTGTGAGAAAATGAAAGCTAGTTTAATTTCAATATTGTGAGTTTATTAATTTATCCAGTAAATTAAGATATAACAATAAACTTTCAAAGTAGGAATGACCCTGTCACCCTGAAGAGATGACCTCTCTCTCTCTTCCATCAATCAAAATAATGAGACATTATTGTATTTAGGTGACTGTATCCTACAACTGGTATTATTATTTTTTTTATAATAATTCTTTATCCCATCTCGATGGATGGATGGACGAAGCAATTTATCTTTATCCGTTCATCCGTCAAGAAATTTAAGTCCTGCATTAGCAGCTAAAAGGTTCTGTGTTCACTCTCCTTTTTTACATTAGTTGATTAATTCAGGCCTTATCATGCATAAATAAATAAATAAAAAGCTAAATAAGATAAATTAAGCTACAGTAACCCACCACAGATGTTTAGAGCACAGCAGATATGACAGTACACACGGACTCTCCATCTTTCTCTCTCTCTGCCTGATATACCGTAGCGCAGGAAATATGAATTATGCTCACACTGAGCTGCTACAGTGATTGGTTTATGTATTCTACTCATTTGCATAGGGTGAGGCCACAGTGTCCAAGTAAATGGCATCGACGATGGATGATCCAATCAGCAGCACATGGCACAAAAAGATGATAGACAATAAATTTGATTTAAAAAGGCTCCATACAACTAGCACAAAATAAGCTACAGCTCCTCTATGATCACAGCCAGTCCTGAAAACAGTTGAAAACAGAAACACCAGATTTTTAGTAAGTGTAGTGTCTGGCCATGGCCAAATATGTGGCATTGAAATGAAAATGAATAGCTTTTGCGCTTGCCTCATTCACTACTAAAGGTATAACTGTCTAATCGAGTATTCACTGACATTCATTGAGTGAGTACTTTTGTAAGAGTTCTCAGCGATCAGAGAAAAATCATTTTAGATGTGTAGCTGAAATTTTGCTGTTACTATAAGCATATCATTATATACAAGAAGCCTGTCTTACAAATGCTTCCCACTAATGGAAAAAAGCCACCTCTGCAAATACGGACACACAAGATACATCCTACCGTAATCATAATCACTCATTGGGGCTGTAGCAGTCATTATGGCCTTATTAAATTGATTTTCATTGAACACAGTCAATTAATCAAACAGGTCAATTGGACTGAGTCGAATTTTCCACAGATGGCTCATGGTTAGAGCAGCAGTAATAGCATGGGTAGACTCAAGGCCTGGGGAACAGCAATCATATGGATAATGTCAAGGGGAAAATGTTCTTGCCTACAGTTAGCAGTAAACCTGCACTATGGAATCCGGGGGTGCTTATTTAATTTGTTAGAGAAATGAGAGCAGAATTAATTTAATTTAAAGCACAGGCCTGGAATGCTGACCGGATACGGCACAAGTTTGCCTTTAATCTCCGCTCGTCTTGTCTTTCATTCTCAGGTGCTGCAGATGTATCTAAATTTAGCTGTGCCACTTTCATTTTTACTCAGATTTTAACATCCTGACATTTTAAAGTATTTTTTGCGTGGGCGGTAGTGAAAACTGCGCGGAGATGATGCAGGAAAGCAATCAAGATCTCATGCCAGTGAAGTAACACAAATGAACAAATCAGTTTACCTCGCTTTGATGGATGAGTCATTCGTCAGGAGGGATGTTCAAGAAGCTGCACAAACACTTTTTATTCCAACATCAGAAAACAAACATTCTCCTAATGTTCAACAAATGCTACTTTCCTAGTCCATGACCTCCTGATAATAGCGGAAATACCAGCCAAGCATTGAGAGACGGTTCCAAATGCATGTACGCACTCAGAATCCAACTGAGACATCAGCGGAGCGACAAAACACTTGGGAAGGCATGCAGTAATTCAGGGAGACTGTGGGGTGATACACAGGGCTATGGAGACACAATGCAAATATGGGGATGTAGTCACACATTTAGACTCTGCACTGTAAAAAACAAACAAAAAAGCAAAACAATTGTTCTCAACAAAAAAAAAGAATTGTTGACAAAAGCTAAACAAAATATGAGTCGACATAATGCAAGAAGATTTGAGTTTGAGGACGTAAACAGCTATTCAGGAGGAACTTTAAAAGGCATGTAATGCAATGTAATTTATTCCTGTGATGGCTAAGCAGAAATCTCAGCTGTCAGTTTTCAGTGTCACTGATCCTTCAGGAATCATTCTAATATGCTGATTTGCTGCTAAACATTTCTTATTAATAATGTTGAAAACATTGCTGCTTAATATTTTGTGGAAAATGTGAATGTGATTTGTTCAGCATTATTTGATTAATAGAAAGTTCAAAAGAACATTTGAAATAGAAATATGTGTTAACAATGTAAAATGTCTTCACTGTCACTTTTGATCATTCTAATGCATCCTTGCTAAATAAAACTAGAATTTAATAATTATAACAAATCTTTATGACCCCAAACTTTTGAACTGCATATATATTACTAGGTATAATAATATAATACTTTTTTGTGTGGACCACATAAGAAGATATTTTGAAAAAAAATGTGTCTGTTTATTTTGTCATTGGGGATCAAAACAACATTGGAGCCTATTGACTGTTATTGAATGAGCCAAAAATAAACTTTTATTTCAAAATATTTTTCATATTTTTCTTTTGTGTGTGTGTGTGTGTGTGTGTGTACCACGGAAGAAGGAAAATCATACTGGTTTGGGATGACATGAAATGTCAATACACATTTAAGTGTGAAAATTATCACTGAATTTTCATTTTGGCTGAACTGTTCCTTAGTATCTCCATTTGAAAAGGTGTGCTGCTGCTTTTTATTTGTGAATCAGACCCAGGTTGAGCGGTTGACAGAGTATGCGGTTAATTCCCCCAAACAACCCCCCCCCCTTCCCACCCCAGTATGTGTGCAGGCTGAAATGTTGACAGTAAGGTTATAAGGAGAGTGTATTGCACCTCAGGCTTGCCCTGTCTCTTAGTGAGCTGCTGATAGCTTGGAAGTGACAGCTATCCTCTTGTTGATGTTTACAGGGATTACAGTCGCTGTATGTTCAGAGAAGTTGTGTGTGTATTCAGGCTCTGGTGTTTGTCCAGCGTTTGTGCATTGAATGAATGTGTGTGTGTGTGTGTGTGTGTGTGTGTGTGTGTGTGTGTGTGTGTGTGTGTGTGTGTGTGTGTGTGTGTGTGTGACCGTGTAAGAGTGTGTTTGGTTTTTGGGTCATTAGATACGTTATGTTAAGTATACGACCCTGTGTATTTGAAAAGGATTAGGTTTGTTGGTCTATTAGGCTTTCCTGTCAAAGTTTCCATTTGTGTGTGACTAAATGTGAATGGGTGAAGATTTATGTTTCAGTGTGTGTGTGTTTTGTATTATCTGGTATTATGCATTTGTGATGAGAGTGTGTTTCTGTTTCTGTGTGTACTTTCACACATGTCACTGAACTAAATTTAGGTGGAGGCCACACACACTCAGATCAGGTGTGAGGAGGGCCGCTAGCCTGATTACAGCCCATCACAGGAAGTTGTCAAGATGGCCCCCTAGCAACACCTCGATGGCAACAACAGCCACAGACATGTACACAAACAAGAAAGGTTAAAGTCTCACCTCTCTCTCTTTCACCCTTTCCTCAGTCTTATTCTCTCACACAGACACACACATCACGCTGATTCATACCTACTAAAATCCACCACAAAAAATCAGACCATTCAACTAATTTGGGATGGGCAGGATGGTCATGAGGTTGACTATGTGACCGAGTGAATAAGGATTGTGTACGGTGTGGGGCTTGTATTTATTTGGCTCTATAAATAGGTTAGTAGACAACGTAACTTCCTGACGTTTTGACCTTTTCCATCTCCTTCCGGTGTTGTGACCCCGAAGTGCCATAGCGAGGTGTGAGTGTGGCGTTTGCTGTGGTTTGTGGTTTGTACAAAGACTTTTAGTTTATTTATATTGTTTATTCTGTGTTAAACGCAGGGAGGAAATCCTCGATGCAAGAGTGTGAGCGTGTGGGCGATAAATGTGGTTATTGTAGAGTTGTGGATACCGTGTTTAGCCTATAACAACGAGCTGTATCACCCAGTCTATTCCACTGTTGGATTACGGCAGAGGTATGTGTGTGTGTGTGTGTGTTAGATTGTTAGGTTCATCTTATTGATAACATTTTATGTTTATTATTGGGTTATCTAAACATTTGTGTATTTTGAATGTTTATGATGCTGTGTGGGATTTGTGTCATGGCAAGTGGTTTATTTGGGTTTGTTAATGACTCAATCAAAGACAGTCCGTTGCCATAACTGTGTGCTGAGTGACAGCCTTTCAATGTGCAGAGACGCTGTTGTTTCGATTACATTGGTTACTGAAAATGTCCTGTTTTTTGTGCATAATGACCACATCGTAACACTTATTTATATAGCAACAAATAGATATAATTAAATCAAAATAAATAAATGGCGATAATATCGCATATCGTGCTATTGAGCCAATCAAAATTACCGCAAGGGAAATTCCTTCACCGCGACAGCCCTACTCATTGGTTCTTGTGGAAGCTCAAACGTGCTGTGTAACACGATAATAATAATAATGTCTAATAATGTTCAAGTCTCTGCAGAAAATTTGAACTAAACCACTCAATTCACATGAATTAGTTTTACGATCTCTTTATGAACTTTTTGAAGCGTCAAAGTGGTAGTTGGGTAACACTTTATTTTACAGTGTTCTTGTTACATTATGTTACATGTAATTACCATAGTAATAACAGTAAATGATGCATAATTACATGCAACTAACCCTCAACCAAATCCTAATCCTACCCTAACCCTATAGTAAGTACATGTAGTTGCTTAATGTTACTCAGTACTTAATTATATAAGTACACTGTAACAATGACACCTTATAATAAAGTGTAACCGGTAGTTGTGTATCTGTCAATGGAGAGACAGAAAGCTCTCAGATTTCATCAAAAAGATATTCATTTGTGTTCCGAAGATAAACTAAAGTCTTACCGGTTTGGAATGACATGAGGGTGAGTAATTAATGGCAGAATTTTTATTTTGGGGTGATCCCTTTAACACCATGGTAACCATTGCAATGTTCTGTCCCATAGGTTTTGATTCGGCTATTTTTGACCAAATTAATATTGCAGCTTGGAAGGCTGCTTCTCAGAGCATACTCTTGCACTGTTGCCAGGTCCACATATTAAGTGTTTGGACTTGTTGTTTGAGCTTGGCTCATAAAGCGATCAAGTATACAGGTCCTTCTCTAAAAATTAGCATGTTGTGCTAAAGTTCAATATTTTCCATAATGTAATGATAAAAATTAAACTTTCATATATTTTAGATTCATTGCACACCAACTGAAATATTTCAGGTCTTTTATTGTTTTAATACTGATGATTTTGGCATACAGCTCATGAAAACCCAAAATTCCTGTCTCAAAAAATTAGCATATCATGAAAAGGGTCTCTAAACGAGCTATTAACCTAATCATCTGAATCAACTAACTAACTCTAAACACCTGCAAAAGATTCCTGAGGCTTTTAAAAACTCCCAGCCTGTTTCATTACTCAAAACCGCAATCATGGGTAAGACTGCCGACCTGACTGCTGTCCAGAAGGCCATCATTGACACCCTCAAGCAAGAGGGTAAGACACAGAAAGAAATTTCTGAACAAATAGGCTGTTCCCAGAGTGCTGTATCAAGGCACCTCAGTGGGAAGTCTGTGGGAAGGAAAAAGTGTGGCAAAAAACGCTGCACAACGAGAAGAGGTGACCGGACCCTGAGGAAGATTGTGAAGAAGGACCGATTCCAGACCTTGGGGGACCTGCGGAAGCAGTGGACTGAGTCTGGAGTAGAAACATCCAGAGCCACCGTGCACAGGCGTGTGCAGGAAATGGGCTACAGGTGCCGCATTCCCCAGGTCAAGCTACTTTTGAACCAGAACCGCAGCAGAAGCGCCTGACCTGGGCTACAGAGAAGCAGCACTGGACTGTTGCTCATTTTTGCATGTCATTCGGAAATCAAGGTGCCAGAGTCTGGAGGAAGACTGGGGAGAAGGAAATGCCAAAATGCCTGAAGTCCAGTGTCAAGTACCCACAATCAGTGATGGTCTGGGGTTTCATGTCAGCTGCTGGTGTTGGTGCACTGTTTTATCAAGGGCAGGGTCAATGCAGCTAGCTATCAGGAGATTTTGATTTCAGTATTAAAACAATAAAAGACCCGAAATATTTCAGTTGGTGTGCAATGAATCTAAAATACATGAAAGTTTAATTTTTATCATTACATTATGGAAAATAATTAACTTTATCACAATATGCTAATTTTTTTAGAAGGACCTGTATAGAGATATTAAAAATTGCAGGTGCATGGTTACAATATTTTGATCTTGTTTTCATTATATAATTTTTAAGCAAGATCTGACAACATAAATGAGTCAAGTTTAGTACCTCTTCCTCTGTGATTTTCTTGCACCTCACATACAGAAGAGAGACTCATCTCTGATGCACGTTTAAGTGCATCATTAACAACTATTAATTCTAAAAATTGTAAATGTGGTTGTCACTACCTGCATCTTTTGGAGTTAATTTGGAATGTAGAATGTCACTCATGTAAATTACTGAACTGTGTATACAGAACAGGATTGAGCACTAAAAGGTGAATTGACAACTGGTTTTAGCTGTGGTTTATTTCCAAAAAATTCTGGGAAGATTTTGTTCATTACCAGTTCACACAGCTAGAAAAGACAAAAATATTATTAAGACAAAACTGACATAATAGTGTGATGTTTTATCCTCAAAGAGTTGCATCATATACTTGCACGGTATCACTAAGAATAAAACATTTCTGACATTCCGGTTCAAACTTGCATTTACACGTGCAACTAAATTCTAGTGAAAAGACTATACATAACAATACATTTCTGGATAATTGCTGTTCAAATCACCTTTTGCGTTCAGTCTGCTTTCAAAAAGGTCAAGAACCACTGATCTTGGTGGAAGGGTCCATAAGACACACGTCTGATGGACCCTAATTATACAGGGCATCCTTGTGACTGACTAGTCATTCGGATAACTAGTTGATTTGAAAATATGTAATGTTGCACATCCTTACTACAGAGATGCATAGATGGTCTTTTAGCAAAGTTTATAATTATTACACATTGTAATTTTCAAAGGTTAAGTATAATTGAGTAAATAGCAAAGTGGAAATAAACATATTGCTAACTGCATGACTGAGGCTGTGAAGAGACAAAATGTAGAGAAAACCTACTGTACAGAAGCACTTCACTTCAGTATGAATATATTCACTTGAGTATGCATATTTAACTCTGCAACAGAGCATATTAGTCCTCGTAAATTTTCTATTCAAACATAATTTCTCTATATCCTAACTCCCGCTCACTCTCTCTCACCCCCTCCCTTTCTATCTATTGAAATGAGAATGTTTTGACCCCCATGTTGCAGTTTTAAATTAAAAATCTATATTCTATCTCGGTTTGGAGGGCTCTTTTGCCAACAGAGAGGCCCTGCGTTGTAATTGGCTCCTGTTCTGTTTGTGATGCACTGCTGACCTATGAACTTTTCCTGCTGATTGACTGCTCAAGGTGAACTTCAAGGTAGATCTTTTCTGAGCTGCTTCAGTTGTATTCGAGGAGGAACTCAGCCATAGGGTAAAGGGTTGAGGATGATTATTCACATGAAATTATCAAATGGTGTATATTGCTAAAATGGCTTTAATTAAAATGTGAAAAAAGTCACATGTGAAGGGTAACCCATACTCGGAATTTGTGCATTTAACCCATCCAAGTTAGTGCACACAAATTAGGAGTAGTGAACACTCATACGCACTGCAAACCATGGACACACACACACCCAGAGCAGTGGGCAGCCATTATTGTTGTGGCACCCAGCGAGCGATTTGGGGTCAGGCACCTCAGTCAATTCCGGCCAGTATTGATAATCGAACCTGCAACCTTCGGCTTACCAGTCTCTGTAACCATTAGACCACAACTGCCCTCCAAATTATTTTGTTTCCGTAATTGTTAATGTGTAATTGAATGTAAAGTTAAATAGAAAGGTAGGCACTTCTGATACGCAATTAGTGCATGACGCCGTCAAGCTATTTTCAGAAAACGTGGCACTAAAAGTTGGGTCTTCCTGTAAAATTAATTACACTGCCACTCACGAAAATTAACTTACCTTGAAATGACATGGCTCCCTATCAAATTGGGTCACGAAAGTTTCTTCCATATAACTGCGGTGGTCCCCTGCCTGCACCCTTCCTTCCTTTGTTTTTTAGTAATTTTTAACTCCCTCTTCAAGAGAGTTCATTCTTCAAGAGAGCCTCTTATATTAGATACAGGGATCTAAGCTGAATTTTCCAACAGATTAATTATTTTAGGCTAATATATTATACAACTGAGTGTCAAGTGCCACACTTGAAACTATGGCATTACAAATCAAATTAAATAATAAAACAAATAAAAGGGCCAGAGCAAGAGTGGTGGTTATATATATATTCTTTTTTTTTTTTTTTTTTCACTATTCAATTAAGATGTATTCACACCAGAGTCTATACGTCTATAACCTTATTGGGGTTAATAATTGATGATAGTGTATGCTTAAACCATGAGAACACTGCTATGGGCATGATTTACTCTAGTGTGGTTTGTGGTAACTAGGGTTGCCATCTATTCTGTATTATGCAGAATCATCCTGTATTCTTTAGCATCTTACAACAAAACATCTGAGAGTACTTCAGAATTTTTTTAATTCAACTTTGCGTGTCATACATGTGTGAGTGTTGAGAACGGAATAGAAATCAGAAAACGTGATGTCTTTTCACCAGGTGAAATTTAAAGACCATTATAAGATCATGGTGCACATTTTACAAGAGATGTGTTGCTGTTAATTATATTTTTTGAAACTGTGAGTCTGTTCACCTTTCTCTAGTGTTGTCAGTTGCCAACTAACTTAGAAATTAAACCAATATGTATAATTGTGTGTAATGGTTTTATTCACATACATAACCCCTATCCCATAGGCATCCCCTTTAACTATATAGCATTTCACCTCTGTTTACAATGTGGTCAGTGTTTAATAGTTTATTTATTTATTTTATTTATAATATATGTTATGTTATGATCTAAAGATGACAAAGAAACAAAATGTCAATGCTAGCAATTGTTTAACAGGTTTTGAATATCAGCAGATAATTAATTTACGGTTGTAACGGGCTGAACAAGACGAGAGACGTGCGGATCCATATGCAGGGCTTTATTCCAAAACATGGTCGTTATACAGACAAGGTCAATAAACAGCAAACAGGAATGGCAGAGGTATGACACAGAGTGATCCTTAGGGCAAGCGTGGGTTGACGATCGGCGAACAATATCCAACAGGGGCAAGGCAAAGAGAGATAATCCAGGTAAGCAGCAATATTCCAAACGAGGCACAAACAGAGTCCAAAGGACTAGGCTTAGGGTAAATCCAGGAACCACGGGCAAGAATCAGAACACAGGAAAACACAACAGGCAAAACTAAGAACACTGGATGGGCTCTGTAGAGTAGCTAACACTAGGGGAGCGCTAAACGCAATACAATACGCGGCAACAGGGAGAGGAAGTCCAAGGCTTATAAAGAGTGTGCGATAGTTATCTGGTGTGAGCGTGATTAGTGGAATCAGCTGTATGTGTCGTCAATGCAATGAATGATGAGGATTGTAGTGAAGTGCAAGAATCCATGCTGTGAGTGGGTGACCTCTGGTGGTGACCAACCGGAAGTGCATGGACCAGATTCGTGACATAGGCATTTGACATTCTACCAGGGCGGAGCAGAAGACCACCACGGCGGACCAGGGCGGAGCAGAAGACCACCAAGGCGGAGCAGTCTGTGCAGGTGACCAGGGCGGGCCAGGCAGTTCAGGTGGCCAGAGCGGAGCAGAAGACCACCAGAGCCGAAATGCAGACCACCGCGGCGGAGCAGACAGAGCAGAAGAGACTGAGAACCATGGCAAGAACTGGGACCTAGGGAACACAGAAACACACAAAAACGACAGAGTATCTATGGTCACAAGGACCAAGGCAGGAAACAACACAAGTTTGTCATTAATTTCCCTGATGACAATTGAGCTGGCAAACAGTTCATAATCATGCTTACTGACTGTAATTGGACTGACAGAAATTCCAAAACCAGGCTCTGTGGTAGAAACGGGACAGACATAGAGGGCAATCATGTTTCTGAGTTCATGATAGAAAGGGTTAAGAGTTCAACGGCAGGTCTTTGGGCTGTGAAAGGGCTACTAGAGCCTAAAGACCGCTCGGGTAAGGTTTCTGGGGTCGTGGCTGGACTAGTGGGGCAAACACATGGTTCGACAAACACAATGCTTAAATCAGGTCCGACAGATAGTTTAAATTCAGACCCAACAACAGCACTAGGACAGACAGACAACTCAAGTTTAGATTCCTTGATGGAATCAGGCAGGACAGATAGTTCAAAATCAGCCACCTTGGCTAGCTCAGAACACAATGCTAGTTCAGCATTGATTGGAACTGGACAGGAAGACGTAACATGAACAGTCTCCGGCTCGGCAGACGTGACGTGAACAGTCTCTTGTACGGTAAGCACGATGCGAACAGTCTCTTGTGCGGCAGGCACGACGAGTGCAGTCCCTGGTTCGGTGGCCATGACGTGATGCGTAGGCTCGGCAGGACTGACCTGAAGTGCAGGTTTGGCAGGACTGACGTGAAGTGCAGGCTCGGCAGGACTGACGTGAAGCAGCTCAGGCTTGGCAGGACTGACGTGAAGTGCAGGCCCGGCAGGATTGACGTGAAGTGCAGGCTTGGCAGAACTGACGTGAAGTGCAGGCTCAGCAGGACTGCCATGAAGTGCAGGCTCGGCAGGACTGACGTGAAGCAACTCAGGCTTGACAGGACTGACTTGAAGTGCAGGTTTGGCAGAACTGACGTGAAGCTCAGGCTCAGCAGGGCTGACGTGGAGTGCAGGCTTGGCAGGGCTGACGTGGAAAAACTCAGGCTCGGCAGGGCTGGCGTGAAGAAACTCAGGCTCGGCAGGCATGGCGTGAGGAGACTCGGACTTAGCAGGTATGGCGTGAGGTGACTCAGACTTGGCAGGCATGACGTGAAGAGACTTAGACTTGTCAGGCATGACGTGAAGAGACTCAGACTTGGCAGGCATGACGTGAAGAGAGTCAGACTTGGCAGGCATGACGTGAGGTGACTCTGACTTGGCAGGCATGACATGAAGAAACTCAGACTTGGCAGGCATGGCGTGAAGAGTCTCTGGATCGGTAACAGGACAAGACGAGGATTTACAGGCGGCCTCCAGAGCTGTGACAGGGCAGGACAAGGATTCATAAACAGTTACCTCTGACACCTCCGATGGTTCTGCAGCAGACACCGCCACCTCTGGAGGTTCTACACTGGTAGCATCAAGAATCAGGTAAAGTTCATTAACAGGACAGGTACAGTGCTCATCTATGGTTCCTTTGACCGTGACATGACAGGCTAAGAGGACATTGCTGGGCGCTACCACCATACAAGGGGCTCAAGCGAGCACTGCCGCTTCGAGAGGTTCTGCAGCTCATGCCGCCACCTCTGGAGAAACTGCAGCGGGTGCCATCGCCTGGGGCAGTTCTGAGGTGGTATATGCAGCCCGAACGCAACATAGAGTGATCCCCATCATGGGAAGCGCTTCTGACAGGGTAATTAGTGCAGGAACAGAAGGATGAAAGCGAATAGGTTTGGGGATAACAGCTGCGCATGCAGACCCCCGCGGAAACCAGACTGGGGAAATCGAAGCACTGACCTTGAATATCTGGGTGTGGCAGACAGAACGTGAGAAGACTCTGGCTGGTCAGCGGTGCCATGACGAGACTCTGGAAAATCCGCTGAGATGTGAAGTGACTTGTAACGATCAGTTGAGACATGACTTGACCTGTGATGATTAACCATGACTGGGCTTAACTCATGACAATCAACTGTGACTTGGCTTGACTCATGACGATCAACTGTGACTTGGCTTGACTCATGACGATCAACTGTGACTTGGCTTGACTCATGACGATCAACTGTGATTTGGCTTGACTCATGATGATCAACTGTGACTTGGCTTTACTCATGACTATCAACTGTGACTTGGCTTGACTCATGACGACCAATGGTGACTTGGCTTGACTCATGACGATCAACGGTGACTTGACTTGACTCATGACGATCAATGGTGACTTGGCTTGACTCATGACGATCAACGGTGACTTGGCTTGACTCATGATTGGTAGCTATGACGGAACGGGATGTTGTTTTGTCCGCCATCTTGTGAGCGTGCTCTGGTACGGCCGCCATTACATGAGTGAGTGCGGAGTTGCATTCCTCTGCGACACCTACAGTGAACGCTGAACCAACAGTCACCAAGGCATAATCCATAAACTGACTGAGATATGAACGGGGACCCTCACAGACTAAACGTGATCTGAGCGGTTGATTAATACCCTCACAAAAGAAATCTATGAGCACACAATCCGGCAAATCAGAAAAATAGGCGAGATCCAAATACTCTTGTATATACTCCTCGAGCGATCGCGAGCCCTGCTTGAGTCTTAATAACATCCGTGCTGTGTCCATACCTGGCCAATCTCCACAGGAAAAGCCGCTGGATCCTTGTGTGGCCGAGTATTCTGTAACGGGCTGAAGAGACGTATGAAGAGACGTGCGGATCCATATGCAGGGCTTTATTCTAAAACATGGTCGTTATACAGGCAAGGTCAATAAACAGCAAACAGGAATGGCAGAGGTATGACACAGAGTGATCCTTAGGGCAAGCGTGGGTCGACGATCGGCGAACAATATCCAACAGGGGCAAGGCAAAGAGATAATCCAGGTAAGCAGCAATATTCCAAACGAGGCACAAACAGAGTCCAAAGGACTAGGCTAAGGATAAATCCAGGAACCACGGGCAAGAATCAGAACACAGGAAAACACAACAGGCAAGACTAAGGACACTGGATGGGCTCTGTAGAGTAGCTAACACTAGGGGAGCGCTAAACGCAATACAATACTCGGCAATAGGGAGTGGAAGTCCAAGGCTTATAAAGAGTGTGCGATAGTTCTCAGGTGTGAGCGTGATTAGTGGAATCAGCTGTGTGTGTGTGTCATCAATGCAATGAATGATGGGATTGTAGTGAAGTGCAAGAATCCATGCTGTGAGTGGGTGAGCTCTGGTGGTGACCAACCGGAAGTGCATGGACCAGATTTGTGACAACTGTTCACAAACTTATCTCTGTCAACATTTCTTAAGCAGATTTTTTGTTTACTGCACTTTAATTTTGAGTGGCAGTAAAGTCACTCACTGTTTGCCACTAATGGTGTATATTTCCCTGTGTGTATCGAGTGACTCTATGCTGCTGTTTCTCTGTTGTAGAATCCCACCCAAGTTTTAAAGTTGGAAATGTGCCATCAAGTGTCATCTGTTGCACAATTTTTTTTTTTAAAGTAGGAGATCGGAAATTCTGCCTTTTTAATACAACACAACTTCAGTACAGTGCATGCTATTCACTAAGAACACTCCCAAGGCCAAAAAAAAAAAATTAAAAACATTAAAACAATTTTTTAAAAAACACTTCTATGGTTCTTATCTCTTCTAAGTATTTTTACATTTTATACTAGGACTGTAAGAACCAGGCTAAGTTAAATGCCTCTACCTATTTTTTTTTTATTTTATTTTTTTTTTGGCAAACCTCCAGAAACGTATACTATATACAATTCATTGCAGTTTCCAGGTGAAATGAACCCTAAAAAAATTATCTTTTTCTTTAGGGTTCTTTTTCTTATTCTTTTTTCACACCAAGTATGATTACAGGGACAGATAAGTGATTAATTAAAAACTTATTTTTGTGCTGTTCTTTGCACAATACTATGTAATGACCATATGACCCACTCTTACCATAGTGCATGATTTGTATACTACTGCATTTTGATGTTTTCACTCATTTACGAACTGCTGCGATGCATACAACAGCCAACCAAATGTTTCCAGATTCACATTCATCTGTGATGTGTCTATGGCTTGGTAAGTATATTCTGTATATTCTGGTTGTATTAAACACCACAAAACAGACAAAGGTGGCAAATACGCATTGCATTTAAATAGCATTGAGGATCGGCGGTACTGTACGTAACTTTGCCCAGTTTCCAGAGGTTAAACAGAGGCAGAGAGGTCGTATTACACTGTCAAGGCTTTACGCATCGCCGACTGCTTTTGATGTTACGCTAGGCTACAGTATGCAAAGCATGTGTCAAAGAGAAAGAATGAGTGTCAGTGCATTTGTGTAAAACCCCAGGAAAGGGTACTGGCAATGAACGGTAACGCACGACAGAACTGTGCCAGGCTATGAGTGAAAAGCTTTTCAAGAATAACAGAAATGGGAAAAATGCCATGTGTATGGATAGAGCGAGAATGGGATTGCTTTTTGTCAAAGTTCACCTTCAGCTTACCTTTAAGCTATTATCGCAGATGGAAGTCACAGTTTAAGAAGTGTGTGTGGTGTGTGCATGCGTGTCCTCAGGGTGGAAGAGGATAAAGCTCCACTGTGAGATCTGTTCCACCACAGCATGGTCAACGATACCCGTAAAACTTGACTGAACATAATCTCAAGCGTGCGTCTTTTGTGTTCTTCTGTGCTTGACTGATCACCATCTCTGAGTCACATTAGTGCCGTCTGATCTCCGGCAGGCATCTTGTCTCAGCTTGAGGGCTATGGCCTCCTCTCTGTCACCATCTGTAGTGTTCCACCGACGCATTAAAGGTGTGCTTGCGTGAGTGTTGCAGGCGGCGACCTCCTCTCCGTATCGCCATCTGTGTTGGTACGCTAGCAGAACTAAAGGTGACATTACAATACGCTAAGCTACAGTGCTTGGCTACTACTAGCCTCACTGGGTTTACTAGTTAAACCTGTGTTAAGGTAGATTGAAGTGGACATGAGGTATTAGGGAGGTACAGTATAAGTGTTCTGGTATTCTGGACAAATGTTATTTTAGTATTATTTCTGTACTATTAGGTGTAATTTTGTCTTTTTTTTTTTTATCTATTTATATTTTATTTTATTTCAGTTTACAATTTTTTTTTTTTTTTTTAGTTAATCATAAGCCAGTTCTGAACACTGGGGATGAATTGCATAATAATGACATCATGCTAACATTAATTAATAAAATATTAGTCATGTACAGTATATGTTAAAAAATATTCAATTTAGTCAGAATACATGACTACAGTTGAATGGTCATCAACATAGATGGGGCTTGGGGCTAACAGGGTAGTGCTATCCAGCTAGTAATGTCTGGGAGTAGCAGGTTTCACATGTAAATTAAGATTTTCCCAGTAAGTACCAGCACTTCTGCAGCAAGCTTACTTATCATTAGTCTAAACATACAGCAGTTGTAGTAAGCACACGTGATTTGATCCTCTGTGTTAAAGGAATGAACATTTGCCTTTCTGTACAGTGACTAGCCTAAAATCAAAGAGAACGCAATCTCAAAGGGCCATGTGTGTATTTGTTCAGTAAAACACCCGGTGACTTTCATGTTTAATTCCGTCTGTGTAAACAGTTGTTAATGAGACATTTAATAGTTCTGTGATTATTATGCTTGTTCTGACCTATCAGTCAATGATGTTGAAACCAACCAGTTTTCTCATAAAAGAGCCCAGCAGTAGGGGCATGGAAGTAAAAATCCCATTCACTTGCTTTAGAGAAATTAATTTTTAGCAATAATTTGCAAATATGTAAGTGAAGTTGTTAAATGATGGTCTATGCTTCTGTATATGCAATAAGTCACTTTATTTGAACAAGAAATCCCAGAAATGAAAAAGCTTATTTTTTTAACTTAGTCTACACAGGATGGACATTTTCAGTTATACTTTTAAATAAGTTGACCTTATTTGACCTTTTTGGTTGATCAGAATTTACAAATGGCTACTGCTTGGCATCATAGATAGACGTAAAGGGATATTCACCCAGAAATTAAAATTTGCTTGCCTTCAAGAAGAAAAAAAGACACCTACATCTTGGATGGCCTGAGGGTGAATTTTCAACTATCACTATAACCCAACAGGCTGACTGAATTGACACCAGATTTTAGGCTGCTGTCTATTTCCTCAGCCCACTAGATTGTGTCCATTAGACAATACTACAATGAACATGTCACAGTGTGCCCACACATGCATTCTCATACAAATATTTGCTAAAAATCTCTCAAATGACTGATACAAAACAGCTTAATAATGCATGGACAGAGCATTATTCATAATCCACATACAACAAACATCAAATAGCATACTATTTAGCTTTGTTTTTAGTGACATAGCTTTGAGGTATTAGTGACCGTTTGTTTGAGCATGTCATTATTTAACAGTCAGAATCTCATTTTTATCACAATTAAAACAGACAGGTTAAGCAGACCGCACCTGGGTAAAAACATGCCTCCAGGTTAGCACATGCTGAAATGTGTTTTCACGCTCCAATATTCTCAATGTGTGTGTTTCCACATCATGGGTTGGCTTGTTATTGAGCTTTTATGCCAGTGCTATTGTCTGCTATTGTGTTCAGTGTTCTTGTTAGGAATGGCAATATGAATTAGAAGTTTATATCAAGAATTATTATTGCAGCTTTTTTATAATAATAATAATCTTTATTATATTATAATAATTTATTTATAATCATGTTATCTTTATTATAATCATCTTTATTATATTAATAACAGTAATAATATTATACAGTAATAAAAAAGACAGTATTATTTCTTAATTCTGTAACTCAAAACGATGCAGCAGCTCTACATGTGGGCATGCACTCATTTTCTTTTAGCCTATCTATGTTTCAAATTTTTGTTAGGAAGCACAGGTACATTTCAACAATTAATTAGGTGAGCTAGGAGCATAACGTTATTATCCAGCGTAATTTGAATAACAATATGGCCCACATACACACATACTCACAGTGCAGTAAGAGCAGGTGTACACCAGGACCAGATGCTCTTGTGCCAGGTTAATTACTGCAGCTTGTTGTTGGGCCAAACACCCATCTGTCAATCAAACATACACTCAGGGCAAAAATGCATCATTACAGACTCCTCACCAACACACACATGCTTCAAGCAAATGGTTTCATTAAAGCCCAAGTTTGAAGTAATGTGAGCAGGAGTACAGCAGAGTAGCCTGCTGAAAGATGACTAGTGCTAAGAGTACATGATCACACATTTGTCTCTATATCTCAGTACCACTGGAAATCTGCTGACTGGGATTTGGAAGGTGACAGTGAGTTTGCCAAGTAGGATGTATTCCTAGATCAACAGTCCTGTCAAAAATGCATAGCCTAACCAATTGGATATTATTGGTTGATTTAAATCTTGTTGAAGCCCTTAACCCTAGCTTTATATTTGATTCTATCCTAAACCCTAAAATCTGTCTGGTTGAAGGAAATGTTGTTTCAGGACCAATGCGAATGTTGATAAATCCTTGCTGTATACACTATTGTTTGTCTTGAATTAATTGTGTGTTTTGCTCAAATTGGGCTACTATGCTAATTAAATTAAATCTGAATCTTTAAAAGATGTTCAACATTTCATTGGCAGTTGAGACAAGATATCACTAGTAAACAAGATATCTTCAAGCATTTTTGTACTGTATATGTGTCTGTTCCTACAGATCAACCTCTGCTCGACATAGTCACTTTATAAGTCTTGTGTTCTGTTTTCTCGCACATGATACAATCATGTCAGCACCTTTCTTTTTAACTCTTTCCCCACCATTGATAGAATTTTCCAGCAATCCATGTTTTCACTGTTATAAGGTAGGGTGCGCTAGTACGCAACTTCTGAAAGAGTACAGAATCTCTGATCAAAAATGCAGGCAAAAAAGAAGCAGAAACAAGCAATTGAAGCATTTCTTATGCATGTTAGTCGTTGACAAAAGAATATATATTGTATTATATATAATGATAACAAATATAAATGATATTTTTATTTTTTTTAAAGCAGAGGCTCTGTTCTACCTTTTGATTCATTGCATGATATTCAGATATTCTTACAACTAAATATTCTGGGGGCCAAGCTTGTGTGAAAATTATGAATAATGCTGGCACCTGGCTGGGAACTTTAAAAAAACACTGGTGGGGGGAAAGTTAAGGGCACATTTTAGCATTCCACTTAGCAGCTTTTTAATTTTAAATTATTAATTTATTTTGGGTAAATTTGCACTAGACAGATATCTTTGATCATTGCATTAGCACTTGTGTTATTTTAATCCTTAAAAGCATTCTTGCTACTCCTCCGTTCTGTACTTTCTTTTGTTATTACTCTGCATTCTTACATTTTAAATGGGTGTGTGTTCTGTGTGAAAGGTTTATTGCTAAAATACAGTGTGCATATCAATGGTTAGTTGCAAATGCAACAGTTGCAATGAAATTGAAGTCACATCAGATTAGGGATGCGCGGTATACCGGTACTGCCAAAATACCGGTATATATTATATTTCAAACGGTACAATATCATAATTTTGTTCAATTCGGTATTTGATGCGCTGCTGTTTCGAAGTTCACCGCTAGGCGGCAGTGCGCTACCTAAACTGACTCGGGACATGCGAAACCGGCAAACGGTGACAGAGGAACACGATGGATCAAACGAAGCTCATTCGAATTCGCTCTGTGCACGAGAAAAATGCTAACTTCCGGCTTGAGGGCGGAAGTTGGGTACTTCGTTTCCGGTTGCCGTCTTGTTTACATCAGTGGACCGGCGTTAAGTTAGTTTAATCGTTCGCAATGGACCTAAAACATTAAAAAAAAAGCGATTTACTTTTCAAAGGGCAGTCGGCGGGAATAACCACCATTGCTGCGTGGCACTATGTACCGCCGGGGGGAGATTCAACACAACGTTGAGCTTCCATAGTTTCCCAAAGGAACTTAATTTACGCGCCCAGTGGCTTGTTACAATCAGAAGGGAAGGTTTCAACCCCACCACCAACTCCAGAGTGTGCAGTCGGCACTTTGAGCAAGAAGAGATAGTAATATCTTCTTCTGGAAAGCGTTGTCTTCGAACTAAGGCAGTTCCATCCTTGTTTGGTTGGAATAATTACACTAAAAAAACCCAGCGACCCGGAGTTTGGGAGCGCCACCCTCGAGCAATCCAGGCTTTGGACCGTGCTCCAGAGGATGACTCCACCGTGGACATGGTGACTGAGGTGGATGAAAAAACACCTGTCTCTGGTTGTGCTGAGTTGGCTCCGACACCCCTGATGCAAGACCAAGATTACACAGGCAGCTCTTTCATCGTGTTCGACCGGATGAAATTTGAGAACATGTCAAGGCAGATCGAGGAGCTCACAAGGCAGCTCGAGTCACATCATTTGGAGAGATTTGGGTTGCAGCGGTTTGCCACATCACCTGATGACTTTCGGCACTATACCAGGTAAGAAATCAGAGAATTCACACTATCACATTTGGTGTATTTTCTTTTCTTTGTTCTTTAAATAATACATATTTTATGAATATATACATACATGTCACGGGACGGATCTATCCCTTCCAACAAAGTCAGCCTCATCTCCGCTGACGAGGCAATAAAAAACTTATCATCAGCAGCCGGTGATGTGATTAGCTTTAAAGTTTCACGATAGCTGTATAATAGTTTGGCTAGTAAGGATTTTTACGGTTCCATACAATGCGTGTGTGGTGAGTGTCTGATGTGTGTGGATTGTGACTGTGTGTTTCAGTAAAGAAGAATAAAATATAATGAAGGAAATATAATTAACAGATCTAGAGAAAACAACGCTAGATTCCATGTTCACAACTTGAGAATGTTTTGATGTAATCTGAATGCCATCAATAGAAAAACTATATGATATGTGCTGTTTGTGTGCAGATTTCCATCATATGAGCATTTCATGGCCTTTTGGAATCTAATCCAAGAGGCAACGAGCAGAATGGTGAGAGTCACCAGTGGTCAGAAGAACCTTTCCACCAGTGCATCCACTGAGAGCCCTATGAACAGATCAACAGTAAGTTCTACAATAATATACTACCAGCTTGGTCCATGTGAATTACACATTTTGCACTGTTAGCTGTGTTTTGTTTTTTGCTTGCTCTGGCACTCTTGTTGTCTGTGCAAGCGACTAAAGTTTCCAATTTTTAGATTACATACACCCCCAGATGCACTGCATATTTTAATCACCTTAGTTTGTGTATTTTATCTTTGTTGTATAATGTTTCTATCTATTAATAATATGGTAACTATTTTCCCCAGAAATTGCTGCCAATTGACGAGCTCTTCCTCTTCCTTAACTATCTATCAACCGGCTGTACACAAAGGGAACTTGCTCACAAGTTCAACATCCACAGAGCTACAGTGAGTCGAATAGTTGTGACGTGGTCCAACTTTCTATATACTTTACTTGGATCTCTCTCGATATGGATGACAAGCGGATCAGTGAGAGCAAACTGCCCCACAGATTTCCATGGGACTTATGAAAACACCCAGGTCATCCTTGACTGCACAGAAATGAGGTGCCAAACCCCTACCTCCCTTCTGCTCCAAAGTGAGGTATTTTCCACATACAAGTCGCACTGTACATTCAAAGCGCTTATTGGCATGTCCCCCCATGGAGCATTGACATTTGTGTCGGCACTTTTTGAAGGCTCCATCAGTGACAAGGAGATTTTTCGTCACTCCGGCATCACCTCCCTCCTAACACCCGACATGGAAGTTATGGTAGACAAGGGATTTCTGATAGATGAGCTAGTTTCCGGGAAAGTGCATCGCCCAGCTTTTATGTCCAAACTGGTTCAAATGTCAGAGGTGGACGTCCTTAAAACCCAGGCCATTGCACGTCTGAGAGTCCACGTCGAGAGGCTCATTAGGAGGGTCAAAGAGAACAAACTTTTTGACACGGTCATCCCTCTCTCCATTTGTGGGAATATAAACCAACTTTTTACTGTTGCATGTCTCCTCACTAATTATCAGTCCGGACCCCTGGTCAAGAAATGGATGGTCTGATTTTCTGGTGGCCGGATTTCCTAATCCATTCTATAATGAACTTTGACACCACACTCTCCTGGCAAAATAAAGGTCAATAACACATCACAGGATGTTTAACAATGCTCATATAGTTTTGGAAATTATTTGCTGTTACTCTGCGAATAAAACTGCTTTACTTTTAGAGTGTTGTCTACAGCTTTGTTCTGTGTGCTTCCTGTTGACTGTGATAGATTTTTTTTTAGAAGACCCATTTATTTAAACTGGCTTTTTGATTTTTTTAGCACTTTCATATTTTATCTTAAGGTGTTTTATATTTTAATAATTTAGTTATTATATGGTTTTGACGTGTTTTTTATCTATATATATATATATATATATACACATGTGATTCTTGTTCTGTATTATCTGTTTTTGTGGGTTTCACAGTTGTAAAGCACTTTGGTCAACCTGAGCGTTGTTATAAGCTGCTTTATAAATCAATTTTGATTTGATTTGATAGATTTAGTAAAAATGCAAAGACCATTTCTCTGTTCTTCAGAAAGCAAAAACACATAATAGATTTCAAGTGAACTGTATTTGACAAACTTCAATTTCATAAATGGTTAACATGAAAGTGTCACTGCCCTTCAATAACAATGCATACAAAGGCACACATGAACATTTATTATATGAGAAATGATCAAGGTAAGTATGCAAGATAATAACAGATTTAAAGGAGTCTTCAGTAAAAATGTGCCCAAAACACAGGAATGACAAGCAACCAATTTACGCCACTGCCAGGTATTTGTCCATGTACACGTGAAAGTAGAACTTATCTATCCCACGCTTCATTTTTTCCATCACACTCTCATCCCTCTGTATTATTTGTATGAAAACATCATCTTGAGCGGAGACGACTTAATCACACCAACTCATACCGGTGACAAGTAGTTGTCCCTGAACTTGCCAATAATAGGCATGAGTTGGTTTGAGCTGCAATGAGCCATTGATGACCTTGAGATAAGGTGCGTCTACATAATTTGGAATGTTTGGACATTTTATTTCCACAAGGCCAAACTGAGGCTGCTCCAAGGGGTCAAAAACAACCCCATCTGGTGAGGCACCAATCCATGGTGCATCCGGTTGTACCACAAACCCACATTTGTAGTGGTTCACACGTTTTATCTGGCAATATTCCCAGATTGCATCTGCCTCCAACTCCAAACCCCTCTTCATAGGCCCTGTCTGGTGAGTACCTCTTAGAATGCGTTCAGCAAGTCCCTCTTCAGAGGCATTGCCTACATGGCAGATCTACACGCCCGAAATTAATAAATAGAGAGAGCAGTATGAGTGAAATAAGGCATTACTTTGCCTACAAAAGTAATGAGAAAAGTAAAACAGATCTCAATGCACCAAGGCAACACATCAAATCTGCCTAAGCATTTGAATCGTCAGATGACTTGTTCAAAGAGTTCAGAGATCGACAGGTTAGTGACCGTTAGTCCATCATTCAACTGATTTAATTTAGACTTTTATTGAACACTGAACAGCGCACATACATAAGAGCTTATCAATTATATATGATACGGTAAACACGAAAGCTCAAATCTGCTTGCATGACACGCTAGAACCAATTAAGTTTAGGTCTCATCATTTTTGCACTTTCAAACAAACATTAATTGAATTTGAATGAATAAAGAATAAAAATTTTAATAATATTAATTTTAGTATTAGTGATAGTAAAATGAATGGCATATTAGTGCCGCTGTGGAGAGAGAGAGAGAGAGAGAGAGAGAGAGAGATTACAATTAAGCTACATTTGTCAACATTCATTATAGGGATGCACCGAAATGAAAATTCTTGGCCGAAGCCGAATAATAATGAAACGCTTGGCCGAACACCGAACGCGCTGTTTCACATTTTTCCATTTATTTTCCCAATTTTTTCACCATTGTATTTAATTAAATAGTAAAAATAAGCTTTTTTACTATTTTGTCTTGCTTTTCAGAGAAAAAAATCAAATTGCAAAAATACAATTTATTTAACACTGATTTTTTTTGTTATTTAAACAAATCACAATATAACTTACAATAAATAAATTAGTAAAATAAAAAATATTTTTTTATTTGGCCATCTTTGAAGCCCCCCTTCTTGAATAGCCTATGTTAGGCCTATAACTGACTGCTGAAAGAATGTAACCAAAAAAGTGCATTGAAAAGTGCCCAAAAAAAAATTACCCACAACAAATGAATAACTGTCCTAGACATAAGCCTACTTTTGCGGTTTACATACACTTTATCGTGGGCGTTGACAGGTTTGCATGGATTGCCTCAGATCATTTGGGTTTCAATATAGCGCGCGCTCTCCGTGGCGATTTAGCAGATAAGGAGTTGCCATGAGAACGACTGACATCTCTCTCTTTTCATTACACAAACAGAGAATATTTGTTTTCGTTTTGAATTAGATCATTTAAAAGTAGACAATTAAAGATATATTGCCTTTGCCTGTGTGACTAGTATTGGCTGAGTTTTAAGTTTAGAGACGTGCTCCAGGAAAAAAGTTAACGGAGATGGAGAGGCAGAAAGCACACCCTGTTTATTTTCTTTATTTTTCAAAAGCACAGTTTTATTTCGATTGTAAGTGGACACAAGTAGACATTTAACAGTTTATTTTTTCATATTTCTTAAGCAGGGGCGGATCTACAGGGGGGCAAGGGGGGCAGGTGCCCCCCCACTCTAGAGCCTTGCCCCCCCAGCTGCCCCCCTAACTTTGATGATCCAAAAACTGTACCTGTAAAAACAACCCGCAAGCTTCTCAAAACAGTGAACTAAACGATACATTTAACAAAAGTGAACAATTTAATTTTTATTAAAGCCCCTTCCCCCTCCCCCTCAAATACTTAGTACGTCCCTGATTCAAACGTAGAGCGCCGTTCGCTAAGTCTGGCTCACACACACACACACACACACACACACACACACACACAGCGAGTCTGCTGCGGTGCGGTGGGCCTGCAACCCGACTGGAGAGACTGAGCTGCCCCAGAGCCTCTGAAGGTGAAGTGAGTTTCCCCAGGTGTAGTTAAACACACGTTTAACTTAAAGTTACATTGTAATGAATGTATACATGCTAAAGACGATTCAGCATCAGCAAAAACAGCGAGTCTATTACGTTAGCCAAAATCAGCGGTCAAATCGCTCCCTCGTGATTTGTAAGAGCACTCTTCACTTTGATTAGCCTAATTTTGATTTTAGAAAAGACAAGAACAGCTTAATAAAAAAATATTAATTGTTTGTATCCATAATGTTTAGGCTACTGATGGTCGCCGTTACGCCGACGTTACGTTACAACACACAATACAGTGCCAGTTAGGAGATCGATCATTTGATTAGCTAAGCAAATCCAATTCCTCTCAGATATCACAGCAATGAAACCAGGTTACAACTGGGGAAATAACAAATACAATTAGGATTATTATATTAAGTAGTCTAAACATAACTGGTGTGTGTGCATGTGATAAATCTTTCTGATTTTATATTTGTTATATAGGCTATTATTAGCTACATGGCCCTACAGTGTAATGTAATCCAAGGATAACCAGAGGTTTTCACATATTGACTTTTGCAGGCAAGAGTAGTTGAAGAAAGTAGCTGGAGCCTAACCATTAAGGCTAAAAGTCCTTGGACACAATTATTGTACTTTTTTAAATATTTTCATTTAGCTTTTTATACTTTTACTTTTTAAAAGATGCACAGTTTTGTTTTGTTTAAAAACTTTGTAGTGTGTAAGGGCATGATTAAACAATAACTACTGTGTTTTTGTGTTTGTTTTGTTAAAGCAATTCACATAGGGATTCCCACCGTCTACCCTTGCCACCCTGCCAAGACCTCTTGCCACCCCTTTGCCCCCCCATGTAAAATTTTCTAGATCCGCCACTGTTCTTAAGTCTGCATTTAAGTGACCTTAAATGACGGAGTATTTAAGTCTATTTTGCTGCTATGTGAAAAAAATCCAGCAAAACGCGGCGGCGCGTTTGTCAACTACAGAGGGTTAAAAGACGCTTTAGTGCTGCAAGTAAGGGTATAACGTCTGCCACAGATGCATCAGATGAGCTTCTCTTTTGTTATCTGCTCAAAGGGGGAGAGGGGGCATGTTTGCTGCATTTATAAAGCGCGCGCCTCTCACTCTACGCTGGTTACTATTTGATCGCGTCATCAAAAACGTCATTGTTCGGTCAAATTTATTCGGTCTTTTTACTTATTCGGCCCGGACCTTATACTTATACTTAATTTCGGTTGCCGAACATTCGGTGCATCCCTAATTCATTAGGTAACCTGACCTAACAGTATTATAGCATTTATTAATCTATATCAATCAGTAATTAAATGACCTAAAAATTTAAATGTACTAATACATGTTTAGCATGTTAACATTACTTTATGCAATGCACTAAACTAATATGAACCCAAACAGTAACCAAACCAAGATTAATAAATGCAATAAATGTTGATAATTCTCTGTTGATGTATGACAGCTATGGTTTACATGTCATTTCATTATTCTATTATTATTATTATATGTGAATCTATCATTATAGATATTTACCTATTTTAATTGTATAATTTCAGGGGTTTTTTTTCTCTCCAAAATCAAAATTTAACCTACTGTATGTTCCCTGACTGATTATTATTATTATTTTTTTTTTAATTTACATTTTGACACCCTTTCTCTGCAGATTTGGTAGTGGAGAGTTTCAAGCAATGTTTTTTAAGTGTCACTTAAATTTTGAGACTTTTTTTTTTTTAACCTCTGGTATCGATTTAGTATCGATACCGAGGTATTAGGTTCTGGTATCGTACCGAAGCCAAAATTGTGGTATAGAGCCATCCCTACATCAGATCTTTTCTTCCATGTTGTGATGTACATTCTAGATTATTGAAAATAATAAATTGTTGGTTAGAGACTTGTTTCTATCAATTGGTTGTTGATTTGTTGGCAGCAGATCTGAATGTGACCTTGAAGTCAGTTGTAAGATAAGGGCAGAGTTTTTCCTGACATAAAGATTGGAGAAGTCGGGCATACGTCACCAGAGAGAAGCCTGTCATTTCTGGGAAAACAAGTTGATAAAAAATTACAAGGCCAAACAGGTTTAAAAAGGTTTATACATTTAACATACATCCTGGATAAATCATTCACATACATTTTTAAAATTAAAATAGGTGCCATTGGCATTTCATTTAAAAAAAATAGAAAAAATTATGTTGAAGCTTCATTTGGAAAATACTTGATTTTGCTAAAGCAGCAGGTTTCCCCCTTTTTTTTTTTTTTTTTATAAGTGAAGTCTTATTTTTGTGGTGTTTTTCTAAAACCATGTCATCATTTACCTTTTTTTTTTTTACGCTGGTCTGTTATTGTGTTATATAATTCGTAGTTGGTCATGTACCAGGCTGTCTCTTCCTCTCTTAAGTTGGTGGTTATTTCCAGATGTGCAATATTGGTCTTATATCGTTAAGTGAAAGGTGAGACTACTGCAGAAATAACTCAGGTCAGAGAAGTTTTATGGCGCATTAGATGCTGAGGTAATCACATAGTGACGTTTAAACCACTCTCCTTGAGAATCCAACCCAAGTGGCCAATAAAACAGCTCTGTCAGAGCCCCCTCAACGCAATCATGCCAACAAAAACCAGAACGCTGTGAGCTTCTCTCAGTTAAAAGCTAACTAGCTTCTCGCAATCAAGAGCTCCAGCAATTTACCCTCATCGAGGCAAAGAGAAAAAGAGAGGGCGCGCAAACTTTCTGAAAGTAGAACGAGTGTGGAGAAATGGCCGAAAGCAATCAGCAGCGGGGCTTGTTGCAGCCATCACTGAGGAGCATAGAGGGAGCAGAAAAAGAATAGGTTGAGCTTTAGCAATGTAAATACCCCTTTTCTCTTTTTCACTTGTTCTGCCTATCAGAAGAGTGTCACCACGGGCACTGAGAGGCAATCACAAACTCGTTCTCGTTAGCTGCCAGCGCTATCACCCACTCCTGCCGTTTCTTCGTCTTCTCCAATACTCGCTCCGTTCTCGCTCGCCCTGTAAATGCCATTTCTCTCTCTGAATTAGATTCCCTCCCACCTCATTCTTTTTTCGCTGTCTTTTCTTCTACACACACACTCTCTCTAGTCTCGCCTTATTATTTAAAAAAGTAAGGACACTTGTGACCTAGTTTCTCTTCATCCTACCTATCGCAGACATTAAATCAAATGGAGCACATTAAGAATCACATGCGAGCAGACAATGGGCTCAGTGATGGCCTCAGCTTAGGCTCCTCAAGCACCACGGCAAGCCTATAAAAATCATTTGTATCACCTCCTTTCAAAAACCCTATACCTGTTCACCTGAGAGAGAGGAGAGATGGAGGGCTGGTGGATCTGAGAGAGATTTGTGTGGGGAAAAGTGTTTTGGAGGCGGGGGTAGATGTAAGGAGAGTGACCGTGAAAGAGAAGAAGAGGCATAGATTTGTAAGAGGGAGGAAAAAATGGGCTGTACGAGGAGAAAAGCCAAGAGCTGGCATGTGATTTGTGTGGAAATGGTTGTGCAGTAGAAAGCCAGTCTGTTTGAGGGATATGGAGATGTAAGAGGGAGGTTTTTTTTAAATCACCATTGTCGCTATAGGCTCAGTATACATTAAAGTCATGGTATGTTTTTTTTTTTAATAAACCTTTGGTAATGGAATGGTTTTTAATGGAACAGCTTATTGAACCTTTAGACAAAATCTAAAAAAGAAAAAGTTTTTTTTGAGTGTCATTTGATTCATCAGGCTTTAATGGCTCATAAAGTTTGATTTTGGAGAATATGGAGCTCATACTCAAGGAGGACAAAAACACCTTAATTTAATTGAAAGAACCAAACTGAGCAAAAAAATAAAATAAAATGGTGGAGTTGCTGTTATTTATATGGCCAAGAAGTAAGATGCAATTCTGATAGCTTGTAGTGTAAATCAATGAGATCTTTAACAGTTAAGCAGAGAACTTACATTTATTCATTTAGCTGACGCTTTTATCCAAAGCGACTTACAATTGCTATATATGTCAGAGGTCGCACGCCTCTGGAGCAACTAGGGGTTAAGTGTCTTGCTCAGGGACACATTGGTGTCTCACAGTGGATTCGAACCCGGGTCTCTCACACCAAAGGCATGTGTCTTATCCACTGCGCCATCACCACCCACTTACATAAAATGCAGAGACTTAGCAGATGTCAATCTATCTCCCAATAATATGGCTTAGTAAGATGATATTTAATGCTTAGTTTTATGATCAAAGTTCCATAACTTTTATTGTGGGGGGCAAAACATAATGCAATGCAAACAATGATGATTGAGAGATGGACAAAAACAATCCTCAAAAGCTTCAAATTGGATTCTTAAATTGTAACAAATAGATTTTTTTCTAAATATGTATGCATAATCACGTGAATCTAAGTTGCTTCAGTCCAGTTAGTGATCATCTTGAAATATTACTAACAGTATAACATTTATTCATACCTTCAATTTCTAAAAAAAATATTTCACATCAAAAAACACATGGGCAACACAAGCTGAAGGTGGACATTTTTACAATTATACTAAAGAGTACCTATACTTGCTAAAAATAAGACGACAGAAGGCATGTTGTAGATTGTGTACAACAGATCTTTCAGCAGAGTTTTGATCATGTTGATCATTTTATAAAATATAATAGGCTAATTAGCTTTATAGGGTTAAAGCAATAAAAACCAAGAAAACATGGTTTACAGTGATTTTAGAACTGCTAAGGTACGTTGTTCCCTGTTTTAGAAGTCAACAACAATCATTACAGTATGTTAATTGCTTTTATAAAATGGTTACGACATATATCTGGCAATGTTCCATAAAATAAACACACAGCAATACAAATATGTTGATAACAAATAATGATAATTCCACTAAGCAAATAGTTCTTCAGCAACATTTAGCGGAATGGTTGCAACACACAGCGATGGTGCAGTATACTGATGTCACGAGGTCACAGGTATATGCTTATAGAATATTTTACAGCTTCAGCTAATCAAGGATCAGAAGTATACATTTTTAAAACCATGATATAGCTATATTCTATTTTCTGGATATTTAACTCAAAATTGTTTTATTTACTACAAAACTATGTAGTTATCTAGTAAAAAAAAAAAAATTTTAAGAAATTATAATTGATGGATGTAAATATACATCTGGCATCAGTGCAAAAACAGAGACGGGCGCGTTCACAGAAAATTGGTGCACACGCACTGACGAGCATGAACTCGATGGGAGGGTGCTCGTTTTTAGTAGGGTTAGGGGCATGAGAGTTGTAAACAGTCAAAATTTTGGCTAAGTCCCCTCAAACCTGCCAGACTTGCCAACTGCAGCTTTAAAGCTTATGTAACACTTGAATTTATTCTCAAAACAGCAATACATTATAAATCTGAAAATTTGAAGCTGCAGCATACTTGTTTGTTTCTTTAGGTCGCATCATAGGACTGTTTGCGAAAAATCACAGCAAGTGCAATCAATCGACTGGCAAAACAAAAAAAAACCTTAAAAATTGGGGGTACACCTCGATTTTTCACGCCAGTCACCTTTTTGTGTACTGCCATGACTTGTTTTTCATTTATTTATTTATTTACTCATTTATTTTAGCATATGAGGGAGACTATAAGAAATGCAGTGGATTTATGTTCCATGAAGATTAAGCAGTATGAGTATTCAGGAGACTATCTAGGGTGAACCAGGTGAGTTGGAGCATAAAAAAACTGGGAAAAGAAATCAAGAGCAAGACGAAGGGTAGAAAATAGATGGGGAAATTGGAAACGCAGAGGCTAAGGAGCACTGCTCGGCGGAATGAGCGTAGGCTTCAGCAGTGCATGGGAAATTTCTCTTCAATGACTGGAAGAATGAACCAACCATCTCATCACATAGCTCGTTGTTTTAATGTACGCTCTTTGTCTCATTCCCATCTGCAGCATATTGCTCTGATTAAAATTTAATTGACACTAATGTTAATTTTGTCTCAGTGAGGTATCCAGCTACACGGCAGTCACACAAATCTATTTTTGTAGCTAATCAAGGCCCATTACAACATCACAGCCACAATATCACCAGCCTCTTATCTAACAAGCACAATAAAAAACACTCTCCATGACGCCAGACGCCCACTTCAGAGGACAATTTATGGAGGGAATGAGGGCACGTGCCGTAATTAGGTGCGGGGCTCATTTGGAGGAATTGTGCTTTCATGCTACTGAGAAGTTGATCTAAGTGTTCCTTGCTTTTAAGAGCCATGCTTCTGATGTCCTTCTCCTGACCTTTGGAGCCGCATGGCGTGGAAAACTATTAAAACGCTAAACTAGGTTTCTGTTCTTTGGGTCTCAGGAGAGAAGGAGATGGAGAGGGTGTAAAGAGGTGCAAAAAGCCTGTAAAGAGTCCTTTTGGCTGTTAACACTAGGTCAGTCTCTAAATGTGATGCTCGGGCTCAACTGGAAGACTCCGGGTTTGGAGAAACAAGGCCATCTGTGCATTTGAGGCTTAATAGTTTAATTTATTTTTATTTTATATTATGGGTTAGATGTTTATTAAAAAAAAGTTATTATTATTATTTTTAAATCAGTCATTCTAAGAGGCTGGAGTGACAGGATGGTGAAGGGCTGACGACGATTCTCTGGCGGCACAGATGGAGATGGCCTGGTGGTGCAGACCCAGAGCATTTACATTTACATTTATTCATTTAGCTGACGCTTTTATCCAAAGCGACTTACAATTGCTATGTATGTCAGAGGTCGCACGCCTCTGGAGCAATTAGGGGTTAAGTGTCTTGCTCAGGGACACATTGGTGTCTCACAGTGGATTCGAACCCGGGTCTCTCACACCAAAGGCATGTGTCTTATCCACTGCGCCATCACCACCCCAGAGCAGTCCAGTACCGACAGCCCACGACAGAGTTGAGGGAGGGAAGAGACCAGGTGGCGAAGAGGCTGATGGTAGCTGGGGGATGAGTGGCAGGGTGACGACTGACCAAGGGGGAGCCGGCAGGACGAGGGAACCCGATGTAGCCGATTGTTCGAGGGTCTCTGGTGGAGGTGCAGGTGGGAGGAGCCAAGACGGAGCCGACAGGATGAGATGGAGTACAGAGGACTGAGGCAGAAGGCGGAGCCATGCGATCCTCATGCCCAGGTGCTGCGGATGGATGGCTGACCTGCGACTCGACGTCAGGGGCACTCCCAAGAGATGATGCAGGGCTGCGAACATCCAGCAGCGGCAGGGCTGGAGGACTGGCTGAGCATTGGGGTGAGATGGTAGTTGACAGGTTGATGACAAGGCAGATACACTCACTGGAGTGGTCTGAAGGCGACGAAGATGCAGATGATGGGTGGGATAGGGTGGTAAATGGTGTTTCCCCAGAGAAGTCTTTCAGCCAGTCCTCGTGTTCCTTGGATTGGGTTCCCTCGTCTGCAGATGTCGTGGGGCCACTCCCCTAGTAAGATTCCTCTTGGAGCTCCTCCACCGGGGCGAGGCTCAGCTCTGTCCTCTTTATCTCGGGCTTGGGCTCTGGCTGGCGTGTCGCGGCGGGTGGTAGCTCTCCGTCTGCGGGGGGGGGGGACGCACGAGTTCTACGCGGTCGAGGGTTGTAATCTGGGCTCTGGGTCTGGCTGTGTGCTGGATCGGGGTGCGACGCTCACCAGACACCTGATGATGGCCTCCAGTTCAGGTTATAGGTGTCTGGGAGGTCAATACGCTGATGGAAGTTAGCCCCTATCCAGAACAGTTTTTTCAGGGTTTCGTCATCAAGGGGGCTGGTGACTGCAAGAACAAAAAAGTCTCTGGTGAACTACAAAAAATTCTGGCTTTTCTGAGCCAGCACGATGAAGTCCACATTATCCATTTTGGTCCGGTATTCTGTCACGGGTTGGTTCAGGGAAGAGAGAAGATGAAAGTAGTTTCCAACACTTTCTTTAATAATACTTGCACGGAAGACAGGCGAACAGGTTTGACAGCGTGTAAACACGAACACAGAGTGTATCACAAGAACAATACCGGACAAAGAACAGAAGACAGGCAGGAACTTAAATACACAATGATGATTAACACTAAGGACAGACAGCTGTGAGGAAGGTGATTAGTGTCCATGGGAACAGATGTATGTCTGTTATAGCTCGCTGCCACATCACAAATGGTGAATCTATTATTTTTTTCTTTATATTTAAAACATTTTCAGACCTTTTTTTTCTTTAAAAAAAATTGATTGGATGCTATCTTTTGAACTCTTGGCATGAAAACAAACTGAGGTTTCTACCATTCTTGCATGATTTTTCATGTTCATCGCTATTTCAAAATAAAGGTCTGAACACGCCTTAGGAATATGACAATATTCTTGTTGCAAATTGATAAATTACAGCTCCTCTGTAATTTTGTAAGGAACTCAGCTTTTTGGAAATATTAATAATCAATAATAACTTGTTATTATTAATTATGAATATTTGGGTCAGTTAATTGGATTAACTTGATGTGGCTGAATTAATATTAGAATTAATTAATCAGTTCGTCCAACAAACTCTTTTGATTATTAATTTATTCTAAGAAAAGGGTATCTTCCAGGGCCACAGAAGAATAATTATTTCTTAGCATGTACAGCACTTTGAGCAAGTAGCAAAAACCGCGATCGTAAAAGTGACTTTGTATTGCACACAAAACAGAACCAAATACATGTTATGTACAAGTTTTATTAACTAAATATAGATATTTATATGAATATAAATAAACTAAACAACATACACACATGAATAGATAAATAGGTGAGTGATAGAACGAAACCGAAAACGGAACTATTGAGACGTTCCATGTAACTATATGAGAAGAACATCAGCATTTCATTTTCAAAGCATCAAATCAAAAGTATACTTGCATGCCTGGGTAGCGTACACTATTATCAAAGTTGTTGAAAACTGAAGTTGTTGATGATTCTGCGAGTGTCAGATGTTGAAGTCTCTATCATTTTCTTCTTTGTTGGATGAAGAAGATATGTTGAACGTGCATGGTGGGTTAGAGTCGTTGTTACAAACTCCTGAGATTGTCCTTGGTTCTTTGTGAGAGAGTGTCCTCTCTCTTCCATGAGGCCGGATCTGGTTGGGATCCAGGCCTGCTGGGAGTCCTCTGTGCACCCATGGAGGGGGAGGGGGTTCCCCGTATCACCTGAAACAATGTTTGCGGCAGGATGAAAACTACCAAGAGAGGGCGGTCACTGTTGCCTGCCTCTGATATAGCCTGAGAAAGAACCACCCCTAAGGTTTGAATGGACCAATGAGTAAGGTGACATGTCCGAGAGGGGAACCGGCTCTTAGTTGATTTATGGTCTTTGTACCCAGCGTGCTTAGACTGTTCATTCAGGCTCAAATAGACATAACAAATTCACATTGCATTCTAAGAGAAGGTGATGTACATCAAAGTGTGTGTCGTTAAATGAGGATTAATTAGGTAGGAAGCATGATACAGGTGAGGTTATATTGACCGTTGGGTGGTTGTGCAACCACATACACCCCAATCAAACATACCATGTTTTTATACATGATAGTACACAAGACAGTAAATCATCACAGTTTCTGTGAGGCATGTTCCTTCATAGATCAGAGTAATACCGCAAAGTTTATTTAATTAAAGATTGTCTCTCTCTCTTGAGCATGTGGCGCATGTGGCCACATTCCTTTGAGGTCGTAAAAGTCTGTTATCAGTCTTAAAGTGATATGTAACCGGACCCCCGGCTGACAAAGTAATTTCAATTGTGAGGTTAGTTTTGGGGGAGAGTTTCATAGACCTTTATATTCATTAAATATGATGAATATGAATAATTAGTGTGTGTCTGATTGGTCCAGACCCTAAAATTGATTTTGAAAATAGGTCACCAAATATGAAAACTAGATATTATAAAAATAGATATTATATAAAACTAGATAGTAAGCTTTCAAATGATATATAGTTTGTCAAGATTAGTTTAGGTTTAGTATAGGTTATTACTGTTTGAAATATGTAATGGCATTGGGCCGGTGACACTTAAGGGGTTAATTGGTGAGTCATGACCCAAAATAAGCAACTGGGCTGAGATAATAGGGTTGAGGACAGCAAGTAAAAAAAAAAAATAGGCTAAATAGAAACAATGTAACTAATATATACTACTGGCATTTAATTTAGATTCTTTGGATTTTTTTAATTGATTTTTTAATTCAAATGGCTTGTAACTTTATATCAACTGTGTTATATTGGAAATATAAATATATAATAAATATATTGTACTGGTAAAAATCATAACATTATTTTATAGTCAATGTATGATGTCCATTTATTTATTTAAGCAGCTGTGTAATTATATAATGTATAGATGACAGTTGGTCATTATCGTGAAATAAACCACATTATCCTGCTTAGCTTCATATTATCCTATCAGACTTGTTGGGCAGGTTGTTCAGTTTGAGAATTTGGAGGTAAAGCTTTAATAGGGATTCTCCACTGAAGTTTAGTGGTTGTAAGCAGTTTTGAAATGTCATATCTCTGTCATTGTATACCCCAATATTATTTCAGACCTGGATCTGTTTTGGAGCGATACATTTTCCTTGTCTGCTGTCAAACAAGCACTGAATCAATGTTTCAATTCCTGGTGCCTCTTGGGATCAGGTGTGCTTTTCAACAGACCCCAGCGACACCCACAAACAAATAAACGACAAGAAGAGAGGGATTTCTCAGGCATTTAGATTTAGCTCATGCTCTTGACTTTTTTTTAAATGTCAGAGTTGTGCAAAGATATTTTTCTATCTAAAGATATTTTTGTGTGTAACGTTTTCCAAGTTAAAGGTGAAATGTTATTGCTTTCCTAAATACAATGATAAATTCTCGTTGTCAGTATATTTTCTTCTTGAGAAGGATAAGTATAGTATATGCCCTTTTCCAAATGAAGTGTGATATGTGGTAGTATTCTAGTTAATAGTAAAGTGGTCTCATTGTTAAGGGTGATGTGTGTTATCGTGCCCCTTGTTAAAGGAATAGTTTAACCAAAAATGAAAATTCTGTCATTGTTTACTCACCTCATTTCTGTTTTCTTTACTCTGTAGACCCTAAGGTGTATGAAGACTATCCTGACCACTATTTTCAATATAATGAAAGAAAACTAGAAGTGGGACTGTCATGCTTCAAAATGCCATTAAAGTATAATAAAATTGGTCCATACAACTCATGCAATAAACTCAAATTCATCTGAAGCCATTCAATAGTGTTGTGTGACGAGCAGACTAAAATGTATTCACTAAAAATCTTGGCATCTGCCCTACCTGTCCTTTGTGTGTTCCTGAGTGGCGTAGTGATGTCCGATTCATGAAGGAAACACACTTTTGAGTTGGATCTTTTTGATGAATCAGCTGATCCAGTTCACAAAATTGAAGGATTTGTTCATTTGAATAGACCTAGGCTGCGTTCCAGTCCAAAATTGACATGCCCTTCACTCGCTAACTTCCCTCCGTCTCGTTCACTCGGATGTGCGTCATTGCTTACGTTGCACGAGTGTCCACTTCTGGCGGAAACTGCAATGGGCTGAACTGGAACGTCCTAAGCCCTTGATCACTTGGAATCAGCTATGGAGTTGATTTATTATTTACAATTTTTTTTCCCTTTAAGAATTTGTTTAATGCAGCATCCAAATATATATAGGTGTGTTTGGGTTGTTTTATATATATAAAAAAATCTAATTAATATATCAGAGTTGTTTGTGGTGGTGGTGATTAGACGAGATCGGCGGCGACGTCACAATCGTGTTGCATTGTGGTATATGGAACTGCCTGAGGTGTATATATGAAGTAGACTCGCTCCCTCGGTCAAAATCGAGGGAACGAGTCTCTGTCCATATAAACTTCCCTCGTCCACTTCACGAAGTGGAACGCACTTCACGAGGGGAAGTGCTTAGGGAAGTTCGCAAGTGCATGTCTAAAAGTGGACTGGAACCCAGCACAATTGTTCTCAACCAGGAGCCTTCTAGATAACTTTAAATGATTTAAAATAAGACAAAGCAAGCATTAAAATAAGCAGAACCTGGATATTCGAGGTATAGCCTATTTAAAAAAAAAAAAAAAATGTTTTAGACCTGAAAAAGTCATGTAAATGAATAAACTCTTAAAAATTCCATGGGTATTTTTTATAAAGAATATACAGTTTTCTAGTTATGCTAAGCTCTAAACTATTTTATTTGTAAAAAAAAAATTGCAAGTAAAAATGTTTTTAAACATTATTTTCCAGTAAATCACGAAAGCAAATTCATTATTGTTAAAATGAGTGTTATCCCCTATATACCTTTAGCTCTCAAAGCTTATGTAATTCTGATTTTTTTTTTTTTATTCTAATTCTAATTATTTTAGTCACTTAATTGAATCCACACTCTTAGATTCTGTAAATTAAAGTCAGCATGAAACGGAAGTTGTGATAGTCTTTGATTCCTTATTGTGACATATAGCGGAGTGTAACGACTTCTCGATCAATACAAAATGTAGAGCAGGACTTGATTTTATCCTCAGGAATTGATTGGATGGTTGTGGTTTGTTATTACTGTGGTGTCATGAATGAATGAATGAGGCATTTATATAGCGCTTTCATATGTAATACTTAAGTCTGGGCGATAAATCAATTTTATCGATTAACTTGAATGTGTAGTTTACGTCGACTTGTTTGAATGAAAATCGGTTTTCTCTTTAACATCCGCCGATGCTCACCTCTGGGCTCCCGTAGTTCCGAACGGGCTCAGTGTTTGCCATAGAGATACACAAACAACATGGCAAATAAACAAGACCACTGCAGCACAAGCACACCCGCAAAAAACAATTACAAACTGAATCCGCAGGGCTGCCAACTCTCACGAATTCAGTGTGAGACTCACGCAATTGTCTCTTTTTACATGCTCTCACGCCACACATCCATTTTCTCACGCAGAGAAAAATCGCGAAGCAAAGAGGACACTGTCACAGTCTTCGTCTGCACCTGTCTGTCTTAGTCTGTCTTAGTCTGCACTACACTCCCCAGAATCCTCCTTGTCTCCACACCTGTACTCACTCCCTCACTTACCAGCCTGTTCATCGTTATCTTCATCCGTGTCACCTGTCTTCACCTTGTTATGTTTGATTTGTGCTTGTATTTAGTTTGCTTCTGTTCAGTCTGTCCTTGTCGGTCCTTGTAAGATGTTACGCTTTCGATGTTACGATTTGGTATCACCCGTGTGTATCTTCTGCCTGTCTGTACGCTGAGCATTTATTATTATAAGTAAAAGTGTGTTGTTCTTGGAAATTCGACTTCTAGTCTTCCTCTGCATACACCCACTCGTGACAGAAGGACCGACCAAGAAAATGAACATTCCCGCTGTGGCTCTCCTCTGCCTGGAACAGAAGGACCGTTCCCTGGAATCCCACACCAGGGATTTTCTGGAGTTGCCGTGCCTCACTCACTATCCTGACCGCTCGCTGTGTGTATTCTGCATCGCCAGCCTCAGCGAGCGGTCCCGGGCACGCCTCCCAGGGAGCGGTCCTCGCCATGATTTCGCCGCATGTGTTGAGTGGGTGCTGGTAAATAGTGAATCTACTTTTACCATCGACCTCGTAGAGCCTGCCAGCACCCCTCAACGCATTCCAGAGACTCCTTCACAACTGATTCCGTCCAGCCCAGAGCATTGGGCTGACCCAGTCACTCCCCCCATTAATTTTTTTTGGGGGGGACATAGACCCTCGCCGTGGGCGCCCAAGGAAGGGTCAGAAGGGTCAGAAGGGCCACCAGAAGGGTCCTCACCGCCGTGGCCGCCCGAAGGGTCCTCACCGCCGTGGCCGCCCGCAGGTCCTGCTCCGCCCTGGCCGCCCGCAGGTCCTGTTCCGCCCTGGAGGCTTCCAGCTCCAGATTCGCCACGCCCTCGTCAGCCTCCAGGGCGCCCACTGCCCCACCCCATTGATGTTCTACGGCGCGAGGTCGCGCCTGTTTGAAGGGGGGCGTTCTGTCACAGTCTTCGTCTGCACCGGTCTGTCTTACTCTGCACTACACTCCCCAGAATCCTCCTTGTCTCCACACCTGTACTCACTCCCTTACTTACCAGCCTGTTCATCGTTATCTTCATCCGTGTCACCTGTCTTCACCTTGTTATGTTTGATTTGTGCTTGTATTTAGTTTGCTTCTGTTCAGTCAATTTAATTATGAAATCCAAACAATAAACACCGTCACTTGTAAATGTGACGTGACAGATTGCTGACAGATCTCAGTTCAAGCGGCACGTGAACCGATCATCTGTTACTCTTTACTACTAGTTAATAGTAAATAAACACAAATGATCAATAGGTAATTTGAAAGATACAGTTCAACTTACTGAAATGTAATAAAATCGATCGATTAGTGTTTTTCAGCTGTGGAAAAAGGTCCATAAAACAGCTGGAGAACAATGTCGCACAACGTTACATTTACCTCAGGAGAACTATTTAATGACCCTTAGCAAGTTAGCTGGACTAAAAAAAAAATGCTATAGAGTGGAGTGTTTTGCTAAATATGATAACTATATTACATATTTATTATATTTTTACCTGTTTCATTAAAATATTATAATGTTGTTATTATAAAAAAATGCATTATATTTAATTTGAGATGTTATTTTTAACCTTTAATAATAATACCAGCTGACAGGGCTCTGTATGTTTACAGCATTAGGTGAGATATTTTTTTGGAGAACAATTAACATAACACATTAACGTATCTACCAGTGGGGATTTCCTGAAGACAGCAAGGGAAGCTCGGCGCTTCCCCTATAATGTCAACAAATGAATGGTCAAATATGTAGTATTGTGTTAACATTTTATTGACTAAAAATGCGTTAGAACACGTTCATCTCGAAGACGAGTTCGTTCAGAATCAGCTACATATAGCAGGTCGGCTGACTCGATTTCCTTCTCATACATTCCTGGAGCGTCACAGTGCATTTCCCTGTTCAAGCCTAGCGTCCATTGACTTCAATGAGGCTGCATTGAACAGTTTTTTTCAGTGCTTTGAAACTTGACGGTCATTGGATAAATCTGCGATTGGGCCTGGACTCCGGGCTTCTGCATGATGATTGGAGGGTCCGTCGAAAGACTGCATCTCCTTTTGATTGACAGCGATTTTGTACTGTAAAAAGTCGCTAACGCTGAAGCTATTCAAGCTCAGTCCCGTCGCGGATTTTGCAAGTGTAGTCGAAAGACAAACTACTGCAACCTATTTCTTGGTATTTGCTTGGCGAAATTGCTTGACAATTTTCATCATACATTTCACACAATTATACACCACATTCCTTGTTTCAGTTTAATCTAATTCCCACATTTTTTTAGATCATTTGTTCATTCATTCATACAGCTTCCCCTCTTTGAAAGACCAGCAGCCACCACTGGTGTCTACTGTACCTAATATTTATCCAAAGGAATCGATATAGAACCAAGATCAGAATCAAATCACAAGAATTTAATTGAATTAATTGAATTTAAATCGTAAATCGGATTTTTTGTGAAAAAAATGGGGATTTTTTTGTTTAGGCCATATCGCCCAGCCCTAGTACTACTGTACACTCAAAGCGCTTTACAATTATATCAGGGAATCTCTCCTCAACCACCACCAGTGTGCAGCATCCACTTTAATGATGCGACGGCAGCCACAGTACAACTGCGCCAGTGCGCTCACCACACACCAGCTACAGGTGGAGAGGAGAGAGAGTGAACGAGCCAATTCAGTGGATGGGGATTATTTGGAGGCCATGATTGGCAAGGGCCAATGGGTGGAATGTGGCCAGACTGTAGATGAGTGACAGGTTGCCCCGCCCTCACGCCAGTAAACATGTCATCAGAGAAGAGATGTTGTTGCAATTCATACTTTGCACGTGACGTAACAAGTGCTGGCTGGCGGGCAAGAACGTCGTTCTCTAGCAAGGAAACCCTGTAAACTAATCAAGGATCTTGCCAGGCCCAGGACGTCGCCAGTTTTAATATACAAAAGTTGGTGTTTTGAGGTGTAAACGACATACCAGATAGTTGTTTTACAATTGGATGCACTATTATTCAGCATAATCGGGTTAAGACCGTGCATGTAAACGCACTCATTCCCTTAAAGTGAAAGTATAAACGGACTGAGCTTTCAGCATCTGTCGCTGCATTAACGCCGCGTTCTCTCAGAGACGACGATGGATATAACGGTATAGCGACTATCTTAATTTACTGGCTTAATATTTCTCTTGTGGACCTACATTAATGACAGTAAAAAAATTAGAAGAATATTTCTTTTTAAACAAGTTTTTGAAGCTGCTTTTTATTTTCACAGATGGCAGAGTTGTGCTGTTCGTGAACTAAAGACTGCTATTTTGTTTCCATAGCACATTAACAAAACGTTTAATGACACTAATAACACTAAAAACAATACAATTACTAAATATTAATAATATCACTAAAATGATGAGCTTTGGATCGTTTCCTCATTTTAGTGATATTATTAATATTTAGTAATTGTATTGTTTTTAGTGTTATTAGTGTCATTAAACGTTTTGTTAATGTGCTATGGAAACAAAATAGCCTCACTATATAATTGATTGTAGGCTAGTATTGTAAATTTGCCGTTTTTTCAGCGTTTGTTGCCCGCCAGGTATCCATGGTAGTCACGTGACTGCAAAGTATGAATAGGGAGGGGAAGTGATTTTGATTGAAGATTATGAGGGCACATGTATTTAAAAGAAAAAAATGACGTGCACATATAAATCAGTTATGATAAATACTGCAAAGAATTGTCCATTTTGATTTCATGGTGACTTTAAAAAAAAAAGTTGAGAACCACTGGTATAGACTTTTTTAAATTTAAATTTCAAATTTAAACAAATCTTTTTGGTGAACTGAATCAGAATATTAAAGTCAATAGGATCACCACCACTAGCCTCTGTGTGTATGCGAATTCTAGGGAGTGATGGAGTTTACAAACTTTCATTCTAAACTTTTCTATTAAACATAAACGATTATTATATTAAATGCATATAATCCTAAAGAATGACAGACGCTAATGTGAAAAGACACATGTAGAAAGGGAGAGAAACCCATGCCACTTAAATAAGTGTTTGCTGAAGCCAAACTAGACTTCAGCAGCCTTATACTAAAGGACATTGGCAAACACATCCTCCTATTGTCTGCTCCAAATACACCACGCCTGTGCCAACAAAATAACGAGGACGTTCTCAAAATACAGCAATGCTAGAAATCCACTATCATGCCAAGTAATACCATTTACACTCTGATAGCCAGAGAGAGAGAGCGGTGTTGCGAGAGTCACTGTCAGATTTGTTTGAGAGAAACTGAGTCCACCTCTGCTACACCAGATGCTGCCTGGTTAATTGTTGCATTGCTGTGGAGAGACAGAGAAGGAAGAGGAGGGGGGGCGAGAGACAGACGAGAGTGAGAGAATGAGAGATGTTCCTGCCAGAAAGCTGTGGATTCTCTCTCTCTCTCTCTCTCTCTCTCTCTCTCTCTCTCTCTCTCTCTCTCTCTCTCTCTCTCTCTCTCTGTCTCTCTCTCTCTCTCTCTGTCTCTCTCTCTCTGTCTCTCTGTCTCTGTCTGTCTGTCTGTCTGTCTGGTTGGCGCCAGCGTGTTTGTCAGTGGTTCGGGGACCAGCTCTACTCCTCCCTATTGGCTGCAGCCCCAACACCTGTGCCTGTTCAACTTAGCTTCCAGCTCAATGCAGGCAGCCATATTTCAGCCTCCACACCTGACCCCGCTAACCCTATACACGCACATACAGATCTGTCCACTTCCTGTGTAGGTGATGAGGGAAAGTGAAAACTTGTTATCTTGGCTCAACCTGAGCCGTTTCAAAATCGTGATCTGAATCTATGGTAAGTGTTTCTATCATCTCAACAAAACATTTTTCATCTCTTTTTCAGTGCTGGAGAAGCTACTTTGAAACTTTAGCTTGCCAAGTTACAAGCTATTCATAATTTAACATAGTTCAACTACAGTCAAGCTGCTCTTTTGAAATAGTAAATACTATATATATATATATTAGTGCTGTCAAACGATTAAAATATTTAATCGCGATTAATCGCATTAATGCCATAGTTAACTCGCAATTAATCGCACATTTTTATCTATTCTAAATGTCCCTTGATTTCTATTTGTCCCATTATTTTTTCTAATTTTAATGCTCTTATCAACATGGAAAAGTGGATCGGCAGTAAGTTTGTTCTTAGCTCTGGTATCCATGTGCTTCTGTCTGAAATCATCCATTGTAGAGCTTAGATCGGGCCCAAAAAATCAAGCCCGACCCTACGCGAGCCTGTGCACATTGTGTCCGAGCCCGGCCCGGCCCGACACATTAACTGTATAGATGAGCCCGAGCCCGATTTAAACCCGACCATTTTTTTAATACGTGGGTCGTTATAACTGACGTTCTCAACTACTTTCTATGCTACTTTCTCCCGCCCGCAAATATACTTTTTTTTTTTGTAGGCTACCTCCAAATACTTTCACCTACGTGTCGCCACCATACACATCAGCATAAATGCTCCTGATAAATTATTTGTTATTAAAGCATTAACACACAAACCACTGTTATAACATAAAAGCAAGCAGGCTACTGCGTGCATGGTTTGGCATCACTGAATGCGCTCAAAGTGCGCTCCCATAATAATTCTTAAAAAGCTGACATCAGTTCATCGCAATCTCACACATCTCTGTTATTATCAATTAAGCTGACTGCACAGTGAATCTTTCATAATATATACACTTTGTTTGTTATATTTAGAGGATTTGCCAGCATACAGAATTCAGCATCAGCACTGAACAAAAAGTCAGTTTTGAGCGGTGAGGGGAGTCAATCTTAAATGCATCGATTGGCGTTGCGTTCAAGAAATCGACATATATGTCTGTGATTGGCTACATCGCTCAATGCTGCAAACATGTTATAAAAAGAAACTCTGGCCTGTATATCGTTTCTATTTTGTTTTAGTTGTTCTTGTTGCTTTTTCTGCAACATATGAATAAAAATGTATTAGTTTTGATGTTTTATTCATAGATATTTCTAGTTTGCGGGAGTCCCGCGAATCGTTTTATTCTCCCGTACCCGCACAGACAGAGTGAGTGCATTAGCCTACAGCCCGCGCTCGCACTCGGCCATCAAATCTAGTCCCGCGCCGCACTCTATTGCGTTGGGAGTGCACGTCTCTAGATCAGCGTCTCGCGCTGGCGCCATCCACTCAAAACGTAACGTTAGCCTTCTTTGGGCCTGTTGTTTTGTTTCCGGTCTAGCTATCCGGTGTGATGTTGTAGTTTTTCTAACGTTACTAGATGTTGCAACAGCATCTGAAAAAAACTACAAAGTTTGCTAGGCCAAAAAGAGCGTTAATCTCGCGATAAAAAAATTGACGCCGTTAAAATGGGTTGCGTTAACGCCGTTAATAACACGTTTAACTGACAGCACTAATATATACAGGTCCTTCTCAAAAAATTAGCATATTGTGATAAAGTTCATTATTTTCCATAATGTAATGATAAAAATTAAACTTTCATATATTTTAGATTCATTGCACACCAACTGAAATATTTCAGGTCTTTTATTGTTTTAATACTGATGATTTTGGCATACAGCTCATGAAAACCCAAAATTCCTATCTCAAAAAATTAGCATATTTCATCCGACCAATAAAAGAAGTGTTTTTAATACAAAAAAAGTCAACCTTCAAATAATTATGTTCAGTTATGCACTCAATAATTGGTCGGGAATCCTTTTGCAGAAATGACTGCTTCAATGCGGCGTGGAATGGAGGCAATCAGCCTGTGGCACTGCTGAGGTGTTATGGAGGCCCAGGATGCTTCGATAGCGGCCTTAAGCTCATCCAGAGTGTTGGGTCTTGCGTCTCTCAACTTTCTCTTCACAATATCCCACAGATTCTCTATGGGGTTCAGGTCAGGAGAGTTGGCAGGCCAATTGAGCACAGTAATACCATGGTCAGTAAACCATTTACCAGTGGTTTTGGCACTGTGAGCAGGTGCCAGGTCGTGCTGAAAAATGAAATCTTCATCTCCATAAAGCTTTTCAGCAGATGGAAGCATGAAGTGCTCCAAAATCTCCTGATAGCTAGCTGCATTGACCCTGCCCTTGATAAAACACAGTGGACCAACACCAGCAGCTGACATGGCACCCCAGACCATCACTGACTGTGGGAACTTGACACTGGACTTCAGGCATTTTGGCATTTCCTTCTCCCCAGTCTTCCTCCAGACTCTGGCACCTTGATTTCCGAATGACATGCAAAATTTGCTTTCATCCGAAAAAAGTACTTTGGACCACTGAGCAACAGTCCAGTGCTGCTTCTCTGTAGCCCAGGTCAGCCGCTTCTGCCGCTGTTTCTGGTTCAAAAGTGGCTTGACCTGGGGAATGCGGCACCTGTAGCCCATTTCCTGCACACGCCTGTGCACGGTGGCTCTGGATGTTTCTACTCCAGACTCAGTCCACTGCTTCCGCAGGTCCCCCAAGGTCTGGAATCGGTCGTCTCCACAATCTTCCTCAGGGTCCGGTCACCTCTTCTCGTTGTGCAGCGTTTTTTGCCACACTTTTTCCTTCCCACAGACTTCCCACTGAGGTGCCTTGGGAACTCTGGGAACAGCCTATTTGTTCAGAAATTTCTTTCTGTGTCTTACCCTCTTGCTTGAGGGTGTCAATGATGGCCTTCTGGACAGCAGTCAGGTCGGCAGTCTTACCCATGATTGCGGTTTTGAGTAATGAAACAGGCTGGGAGTTTTTAAAAGCCTCAGGAATCTTTTGCAGGTGTTTAGAGTTAATTAGTTGATTCAGATGATTAGGTTAATAGCTCGTTTAGAGACCCTTTTCATGATATGCTAATTTTTTGAGATAGGAATTTTGGGTTTTCATGAGCTGTATGCCAAAATCATCAGTATTAAAACAATAAAATACCTGAAATATTTCAGTTGATGTGCAATGAATCTAAAATATATGAAAGTTTAATTTTTATCATTACATTATGTAAAATAATGAACTTTATCACAATATGCTAATTTTTTGAGAAGGACCTGAATATATATATAATCTTTATAACATTGAATATAATGTACTATTTTAAACAATTTATCATTTAAAGGTGAAGTAGGTGATATTTGAAAAATGCAGTTAAAAGTGGATTGGACCGAGCACCACAACAAACTTGTAGCCAATCAGCAGTAGGGGGCATGTCCACTCATGATGGAGGAGGAGAGAGAGTGAGCAAGAGGGAGATTTGAAGAAAGACCGTAGAAAGTGTAATGGCCGAGAGACATTACAAAAGAAAAAAGCTCAGAGGAATATCACTGGAAAAAGAATGATCAGACAAGGGCTTTAGGAGCCAAATTAATATAAGAAAAGCTCTTTATTTAAAAATATACTTTATTTTTTTGTACTTTATACTTTTTTTTTTCCTGTATAAACTTTAATCTATATACTTAATTGTTTGTTCTTTTTCGTTCATTCGTCATCTTCGCTTTATTTTCTGCGAAGCTTTATTTTGCTTTGCTTCTGCTATGAGAAAGAAACATCCACTCTTGAGATTCTCAGAAATCGCTTACTGTACCTTTAACATGGTTTATAATTCAGTATAATGTAGTAAATCCGTATGGTTTTGATTGAATCTCAGTTGCAATCAACTTAAAAATTACACTAAAAATGAATAAAACAAAGAAATTGGCTAAATTTAAA
>JAPDVR010000002.1:57751417-57816371 GCA_026230005.1 Gila orcuttii
TATTAAAAAAGGGTGAAATAGCAGTAACTTAGGCTACTAGGGATGGGCATTCGATTACATATATCTTTTTATAAATTAAAAATGCAATACGATGCAAATTTCCACGATGAATTCTTTATTACTAGAAGATCAACTTGTGGCAGTTAAAATGGACGTTCGGTTAGACTAAACTTGAAGATGCGCTGCGGTGCTCTGGAACCTGCCGCTGCGAGCCGGCATTTCTTAAACAGAGACCCTCGTTTGTTCCTAAATAGTAATAAAAAAAGAATCATGTTAAATATGCTGTAACATACGCGATATAAATGGAAATCGATCCACAAACCTGTGTCGCGGTGTGGGAAGGCAGAATTTCAACTCCCAGAGTTATCCTTCCCGTCCATATCCAATAGGCTATAGCATATCTTTAAATTACTAAGTAGCCTATTATTTGAAGTTAACATTATACAATACAATACCACAAAAAATGCATTTAATATATTAAAACTTCTGTTTATATATCATACTCCATTAATAAAGGAGCCCAGACATTAGACAAATATAACACATGTATTTTATATTTAATATGAGGGAGATACACATGCTTTACGGACGTGACACAAAAAAATCTTACATTTTTAGGTGGCAATTATTTTTTTTTTTTTTTGTAATTTTGTGAAATGTGTGAATTACACTGCGCAAAACTAAAGTAATACTACCCACTGGATGAAGAAGGGTTGGCTCTCCACAGAAAATAAAATATTCATTTTATTTGTCGTGTTCGCATTTATGAGGAAAAAACTGTGTTACGGACGTGACAGTTCCCTGAAAGCGTTAGCCTACTAAAAGACTGCTTTAAAACATTTACAGACCTCAAACAGAAAGCACTAAGTCTTTCTTTAAAGTTAATTTTGTTTTGTATTAATTGTATCTTCATTTTAATCAATGTTTCATCAACAAATTACCTGGATTTAATAAATAATAAGTAAATATAGAAGACAATAAAATCACCACACGGAGGCGCCGGCGCCTGAACTGCAGCTCGTCTCATAAATGAACCGAAACTCAGCATAGTCTACTTGCCTTACAGACCTGAGAAATATATATATAGTATCTACAGAACGCTTGAAATGTCTTAAACGGAACAATTCAAAACGAAAGTAAACTATGTAATCCATATGAAATGTGCATTTTTCTCCGGCTCGTTTACTACTGTGAAGATCGCGAGTCAGCATCGACACAGAAAACCTTTTTTATTAATAAATAGCCTAATTAAAATGCATCATTGCTATATTTTACATATTCATAATCATTACTTTTGCCGGTTCTTTGTGACAGCTTTTAGGTGTTTTATAGGCAGCGCCACCCTTACATGTTACATGAACACGTCTGCATCAGCAACAAAAACATGGAGATGTTTATATAATGGTATATAATTGTAGGCTATAATAAAATTGGCCACTGAATTAGCACATGTTGTCCATGAGCTCCGTAACCACGTCTCTCATAAAGGTTTGCGACTTAGTTTAAATAGTAAAAAAATGATCCGAAAAAAAAAAGAAAACACCTAGCCTCGCACACAAAATACCATTGGTATGCTACTTCCGCCGCCTGACCGGAAGTTTCACCCACTTTATTTTTTACGGTAGCGCCCCCCGGAAACAGGTGGATACATATAAGGTTTTTTGAAGAAACATATAATGCCCTTTTTAAAGGATTTTTTGATGAATAGAATGTACAAATGACAGTATTTATTTGAAATCAAATTTTTTCGAAGTCTTTTTTGTACATTTTCATCACATTAAGGCATTTTTGCTGAATAAACAAATTAGTTTCTTTATTTTTATTTAAATTATTTATTTTTTATATACAGAAGGCATGCGCTGGTGAATTTTTCAAAACTCCAGCTTTAGTATACCTTGTAGGCGGTTTTGTCATATAATTTTACTTTGATGTTAAGTGCAAATATAGAATTGGGAAGCATCCTTACTTTTGTTAATCTGTCAAATGAATATGCAAATATAACATACAGAGACTTCCAATCCTCACCACTAGGGGGCAATTGCTCTTTTTAAACAACTATTGGTAACATCAGGATTGTGTGATGCTCAGCATTATTTTGTGTGTGTGTGTGTGTGTGTGTGTGTGTGTGTGTGTGTGTGTGTGTGTGCCCGGTGATTTTGCCACTAGCTCTGATCAGCATGACTGCACTCCGCATTGCCAGAGTCAGTCAGCACCATCTGCACTATTTCCTGTTCCTGCTCTTTCAGCCAAACGCCACCATGAGCGCACAAAACCCCACACTAATAAACACAAATTACAAACTTAGAAGGTTACTGCTAACAATCCATTGTCTTCAAAAATAACAATGAGTAATTTTAACTCTCTCTAAAAGGTGAAATTGATATTGCATTTGAATCTCAATTAGGTGAGAGATGTGTGTTCAAAGTTAATTGTATGTAGAATAAATTGTTGTAGAATATCTCGTACATTATACTGACTTTTATTGACTGGATATGTGTTGCTCTCATTCTCTCTCTCTCTCTCTCTCTCTCTCTCTCTCTCTCTCTCTCTCTCTCTCTCTCTCTCTCTCTCTCATTATACTTCTGTCATTCACTCCTTGTTCACATATTCTTAGTCTAATGTTTGTATGTGTTAATCTTTTATTGCACATTGTAGTGCTCTAAAGGGTACTGGTGCGCAAAGAGCTCTCTATTTATCCATGAGTGTGTGTGTGTGTCTGTGTGTGTGCGTGTGCGCGCGTGTGTGTGTGTGTGTGTGCATGTGTGTGCGTGTGTGTGCATGTGTGTGTGTGTGCATGTGTGTGCGTGTGCGCGCGTGTGTGTGTGTGTGCGTGTGCGCGCGTGTGTGTGTGTGTGTGCATGTGTGTGCGTGTGTGTGCGTGTGTGTGTGTGCGTGTGGGGTGGGGTGGGGGGGGGCTCATTAAAGACACCATCATACACTGAGCACATGCTTCAAAAGACTCTGTAATGAGCCCTGATTGAATGTCTGATGAAAAGCAAGAGACATCCACATAGTGACTCATAAGCTACAGTATATAACTTGTGTGTATATAGGCCTCTCTCTCTCTCTCTCTCTCTCTCTCTCTCTCTCTCTCTCTCTCTCTATCTATATATATATGTATATATATATATACACACACACAAGTTATATAACTTGTGTGTATATAGGCCTCTCTCTCTCTCTCTCTCTCTATATATATATATATATATATATATATATATACACACACACACAAGTTGTATAGCTTATGAGTATATATATATATATATAGTACATATTCTGTCGTTCAAAAATATTTTTTATGTTTTTAAAAGAAGCCTCTTATCCTCACCAAGGCTGCATTTATTTGATTTAAAAAATTAACATTGTGAAATGTTTTTACAATTTAAAATAACTGTTTTCTATTTAAATATATTATAAAATGTCATTTATTCCTGTTTTTAGCATCATTACTCCAGTCTTCTGTGTCACATGATCCTTCAGAAATAAATGTTTATTGAGCAGCAAATCAGAATATTAGAATGATTTCTAAAGGATCATGTGACACTGAAGACTGGAGTAATGATCATCACAGAAATAAATTACATTTTAAAATATATAAAACAGTTATTTAAAATTGTAAAAATACTTTACAATATTACTGTTTTTACTTTATTATGGACCATATAAATGCAGCCTTGGTGAGCATAAGTGACTTCTTTAAAAACATAAAAAAATCGTACTGATCCCAAACTTTTTGAGCGTGTGTATATAAAATAAAAAAATAAAAACGGTTAAAGAAAAAAGCATGCAGAATGTTAAAAAAGTGCTAAAAATGTAAAATACAATGCTGTTAAAATGAAAGGGTTGAAACTACAGTATTGTCATTTCTCATTCAATACTTATATCCACATAGATGATGTAAAGCTCTCACACACAATTACATTTGTTAAACCCTTGTTACTAAACAAGCTAATGAACTCACTCAATAACAATCAAGATTCAAAAATGCAATCACAACCGTGACAACAAAGATAATGATGGTTGTTTAGCAGATCTTTTTGATACCAAAAGTCTTTGTTTAGTGCAATTAAATGCATGAACAGCTATCAAAATGCACTTGCAATGACTTGGGCTGATGTCTAAATTATCTTATGCCTATGATTCATTTTGTGGATGCTCATATGTGACATTTCCACCTTATAGTGAGAGAGTGTGTGTGTGTGTCCAAAGCATGGCATGGTCGATACTGGACCACGGTGTCATTAAATATTAATCCGGTGTTACAGTGTGTTTTTTTCTAGCATTCAACTGAACAGCTCACGTTTCTTATATGAGAGAACGAGAAAAAGATAAAATAAAATAGGTTAGAAAAGAGATGCAAGAAAAACTGGCTTCCAATAAGTCTGCATGGGGAAAAAATGGAGTTAGACATGAGTGAGGTTGTTTTTGTTGACCTGTACCTGTTCAGCTTCTGCTTCTACCAGAAAGCTGAGACAGCATATCCAATGGACAGCCACAATGCAGTTTAGAATGCTAAATTAGACATATAATATACTCTTGTGGGCTCTTTCTCTCCTATTTATCGCACTGGTAAAATGTACTTAAAGAACCATTTTACCATGACTCATTAGGGTTAGTGTTCGGTTAGATATGTAATATGTAGAATATGTAAATATGTGCTGTACACTTTCCTCTCAATAACAAAATAATCACAAAACAAAAATGACAGTGGTGAGAAAGCAGCAGCAAAGAAAGCATCTTATAGCGATGTGGATATGTTTGCACCGGGTCTGCAATTAACCAACATCATGGCGACAACAGTGTACTAAAAACAGAAACGTTTTTCCTTTGCGTTTTTCACATACAGACGAGAACATTTTCAAAACAATCCTCATTCAGATGGATCTGCGAAAACGACTAAAAAGAAAAGTGGTATTATGCTGCCAGGCCAGTAGTTGGCGATGTCACTTTGTAAAGAAACACTATGCTCACAGACTAAACATTTAATATGCACCGTTTTCACAATATCGCATTTTTGTAGTTTACATGAAGACTATAATGGTATTGTTTTCAAAAACGTGCACTTTGAATCCCGTTTTCAGGCCCCCAAAATTATTTTTTGTTTTTTTGTTGAAAACGGTGTTGTGTAAATGGCCCCTAAAATTACACTGTTATGATAGTTTGATTATAAATATATATATATATATATATATATATATATATATATATATATATATATATATATATATATATATATATTTAAGGCTATAGACTATTTAGATCTGGCTATAGAACATTGCATCTATTTCTTGTGGCACTGAACGGGATAGAGGTTCTCGGAACCGTGTGTAAACGTCACATCCTTTTGATTTTCCCAGCAGAAACGTCCTTCACAAATCAGTCTACATGCTTTTATAGACAGCCTAGGAAGTGGGGGAACGTCTCATTTTTCAAAGTTTTGTTACAAGCTTTTCACACATTCTTACATATAGCTCCTTTAATTTAATTGATTATGAGAGTTCTGATGTATACATTTTCATTGTATGGGGAAAAAAATTGTGTTTGTTGCTGATGACTGAATGTTTTCTTACATTTATTACCATAAAATGTCATGTAATCATATGTTTGCATGATTCTTGAAAAAAATCATTCCAATGTAGCCTTTGAAATTCCGATATGTTACAACAATAGGTGTATCTAAGCATATTTATGTATATTCAACCCCATATTGACCTGAATATTAAAATAGCTCTCCATGTATTCTAGAAAAAGGCGGTCTTTTTCTTCTCTTTGAATCACAAATATGGAAGATATATGCATGCATTAGATGCAGAAAGCTTTCTGACCCAGTTTGGTTGGTAATACTAACATCCTTAATGTCTGTAATCACTAAAAATCTCCATCTGTGTCAGAATGGTTAAGAGACGGGAATTCCGTCGGGAGACCTTTCTGAGTGTTTAGTGGAGCTTTGGATGATTTAAATGTTACTTTGATTTGATTTATTTATGCGATGAGTTAGTTAATCATACAACTCAAATGAAAAAAAAAAAGAAAACACTCAGCCAAGCACAAGCTAAAACACTTCCCAGAAGCCTCTGTTAATTTATGACCTTTCACAATACAAGTCCATTCCGAAGATTTGTTTCATAGGGCGTGAAGATCTTCTGATGGGATTTTTCTTTTTTTTCCCCTACATTTGCATCCAAGTGTTTCCCAAAACATTCAAATCCATTCCCCCTCTTTTCTCACTGTTACTGATCCATATTCATTTGTAACTATTAAATCGGTTTTAATGTTTTTAAAGAATAATGTTGCTACTAGAACGTTTCTGTGCTACGTCAAAATTTCAACTGAGGAAACATTGCAGGGAAGATAACAACATGCTTTCAGCCCTCAGCCGTTCTCTCTTAACATCAGCAAACGCTGCATCAAAATCTCTCTACATATTACTGCTTTAATGAGACCCCTTTGGTGTGTCAATATTTGTGCAGTATATGCAGTGAGAAACCATTGTTGTGTGTATTAAATGTGTGTGTGTGTGTGTGTGTAGTTTTGATCACTTTAATTAGATAAGTAGAAGTTTAATAGTAGTTAGCCCTGGGGCTTAAACAAGTTTCAGACATCAACAGCAGTCCCCTAGAGAGAGAAATGGTGTTACCCTGTGTTCTTGCTGGGAGGGGGGAGGGGGGCAACAAGGTCCTCCGTTGTATAGGGTACTTATAAGGCCCATAGAAGGCCCACCTCAAAACACTTTTGTCCTGAACCCCCATCTCCCATTTTTCCCCCCAGGCCTCAGGAATATAAGCTATGGTTTTGTAATACTATAATCAGGGAGAAACCAGGTTTGTTTAACACTTGAACAGGGAAATTCTACGCTGAAATAAATACATTGGTATAGAAACAATTTTCTCTCAGAAATGTCTTGTTAATTTTACAAAAAATTACAAAGAAATGGAAAGTAACAAAGTGACTTAAACATGAAATAGTAGGCTATTTTCTTTAAAACATACTCTAAAAATCTTTGTTGTTTTATTCAGAATTATTCAGAAAAACATTGTTGTTTTGTTGTTTTTTTAAAGTGTATGGTGTTCTTTAGGGTTTTTGGTCAACATTTTATATACACAGCAAATGTAATCAAAATGTAAAAACAGAGAAAGAACAATTAACTAACAAAAACAATGTATATATATATATATATATATATATATATATATATATATATATATATATATATATATATATATATATATATATATATATATATATATATATATATTGTTAGTTAATTGTTCTTTCTCTGTTTTTACGTTTTGATTCCATTTGCTGCCATCTAATGCTAACTTGAAGATAGTCTTTAAAAACACAATTTAATAACACTGTTAAATGTTATCTTTAGCAAATCTAAAAAATAAATATAAATTTTTACTCTACACTATAAAGTTGTGATGCCATACTTTTGCATTTAAAATGACTGTTTTTAGTTTTTTTAGACAAAATACTATTTCATTTTATTATTGATTGTTTCTCATTTTTCAGCCATAACGTGTATTTATAAATATGAAAAAAGTATTTGTTTAAATATTTTATAGTACTATTTAAATGCCATACTATATGAATATGGTAATCAAAGAGAGAGGGAAAAAAAAAAAACATTTTCTGAGACTTTAGGTCAGTGTGGCATTTGATTATGAAGCCTTTTAAGTTAGTGGTTTTCATTTGAGGACTGAAGTCATTTGACATTTCTGTCAGGTGGTTTTCTCTTCTCACCCTCAGATTGTCTCGTATGGCATCTGAGAACACTCAACCAGGACACTAATGAACTGCTCTCTGGTCTCACACTCTCTCTTTCTTCCTTTCCCCTTTTCCCCATGCATCCCTCCCCTTTCCAGTTCTTCACTTTATCCTCTCTTGCCTATCCTCATCACCATTTAAAACACTCAATCACCACTATTTCTATTGTCTGTTTCTGTGTCCCATTTCCATCTCTGTACCTACCTACATACATACATACATACATATATATTTATTTATTTATTTATTTATTTATTTAGGTCATCTGTTTCATAGATTGTAACTATAGTGTGTAAACTTTGTCTTTTGAATTTATACTGCATTGTGACTTATCTTTGTCTCTATTTCTCATGTCCTTTGCTGTACATAATTTGTTAGTTAGTTTGTTTGTCTCTATAGCTGCGTTTCCATTACCCTTCAAATTGCGCAAATTAAAATTGCAAATTGAAAATACGCCCAATGGAAACACATCAATTTCGTAAAAACTCCCATTCATCGCCAAGAAGTTTTTATGCTCGCATGAGGTGGTTTTTCAGACAATTCGAAAAAAAAAAAAATATTGCACAACTGCAATGGAAACAGTTTTTGCGCATTTACAGGTCACCTGACTTAGATGACGCGGTATGTTTGGACAGAATATCAGACAGAGTTCTTCATTAAATCCATAAAAGACAAAAGAATTACAGGAATACTGGATGCGAAACATCAAAGAAATGCCACAATCAAGACATCGAAGCAGATATGAGGGAGAAACACCCAGAAACACCAGCCACTCCAAGTATATTGGTCTTTCCTTACCAATAATGCTTGGATAACACAAATATGTCTCCTTCGATTAATAATAATGGCCAGTGCAGTGGCTGAGATATATGTAAACCTACCAACATCCGTCACCATGATTTTTGGAATGACTTATCGCGAGAAGAAAAAATTAAGTTTTAGTCGCATAACATCGGTTAATGGAAATGCCATCATTTCGCAATAGTTTTTGTCGACATTTAGAAAAAAATCTGCGCAAATCTGTAATGGAATCGTGCCTACTTACTCACTCACTCAGTCTCTCACTCACTCACTTACTCACTCACTCAGTCTCTCTCTCCTTCACTCACTCACTCACTCACTCACTCACTCACTCACTCAGTCCCTCATTCACTCAGAGGTGTAAAGTCCAGGGCTTAGAAAGTAAAAGTCCTGCCATATGTTTATTCCACCCATGAACTCAGCCAGCTGATTTCACTAATTAGTTCTATCTCCTGGCTGAAAAACTGTGCTAATTAGCAAATCCAGGTGGTTGAAACAAAGTCTGAGGAGGACTTTTACTTTCTGAACCTGGATTTTACACCTCTTTACTCACTCACTCACTCACTCAGTCTCTCACTCATTCACTCTATCACTTAGTCTCTCTCTCACTCACTCAGTCTCTCACTCAGTCACTCATTCATTCACTCATTCGGTCAGTCTCTCACACACTCACTCATTCACTCACTCTCTCACTCATTCACTCCCTCACTCATTCATTAACTTATTTATTCACTCACTCATTCACTCGTTTACTCCCTCACTCATTCATCCCCTCATTGACTCGCTCACTCCCTCGCTCATTCATTCCCTCACTGACTCGCTCACTCACTCACTAACTGAGACTCGCTCACTCCTTCATTCACTCACTCACTCACTCACTCACTCACTCACTCACTCATTCACTCTATCACTTAAGCCCCTTTCACACAGAGATTCCGGAAAATACACGAAAAATGTGCCCCGGGATGGTTTGATTTTGGTTCATTCACACTGCCAGTGATTTTTCAGAATCTGTGAGTGCGTTCACACACATCCTGTAAAGATCCCGTAAAGACACGTGACGTGTAACGCATGCGTTGAAAACAAGTTGTGGAACAACAGCAGAAGTGTTTGCATTGCTTTGAACAACATGGCAGCTGATCAGGCATTAGATGTTGATGTTCAAACTTTGTTGTTTATGTTTCGTGGTCAAATCACAACTTTTTTTTCAATTATGACTTATTTTCAACGTGTTAATATGATAAGCCATCATGACGTTGTGCGTCAAGTTATCACTACGACACACACCTCATGCCATTGGTCCTGGCTGTTGTTCACACAGAGCGCATTCCGGGACTGATCCCGGCAATGTTACTAGGTCCCCATCCCGGCATCAATCCGTGTTTGGGCTCACACAGAAGGCATTCTAGCAATTTTACGGCAATTTCCCGAGATCAACACGCTGTGTGAAAGGGCCTTTAATCACTCACTCACTCACTCACTCACTCACTCACTCACTCACTAATTCATCCATTCACTCACTCATTCACTCACGCACTCACTCACTCTCTCACTCATTCATTCACTTACTCATTTACTCACTCATTCACTCACGCACTCACTCATTCATTCACTCCCTCATTCATTAACTCATTTACTCACTCATTCGCTCACTCCCTCGCTCACTTGTTCCCTCAGTCACTCACATTTACTCACAAACTCCCTCACTCATTCATTCACTCACTGACTCGCTCACTCACTCAGTCTCTCTCTCTCTCTCTCTGACTCACTCACTCACTCACTCACTCACTCACTCACTCATGTCAGCTGTATACAAGACTGTTGTTATAGTGAGTACAGAAACTGTGTCTTACATTTTAAATGAATGCATTTTGTGACCTCTCTTCATTCTGAATGAGACTGTTTGTCATGTTAATTCTATTTTTGATAGGAACACAATTAACTGTTTGAGCTCATACAAACTCTAATAATCAGTTGCATGAATGTTACTCTTTAAATCTTAAGAGTCTTACTGATGCATAATTTAAAGACATTAATTTGTTTGTAATTCTCTGTCTTGGCAACTAAGTTTTACAATTGAAGAAAAGATATTGTAAATAAAACATTAGAGGCGCCAGACTAATTTATCATCTGGGCATAAATTTTGGGTTTTCTTCCTACTCACTTAAATTAAGGTAATTTAAACCATTAAGCACTGTTAATTTGTGAGAAGCAATCAGATAACATTGAAAATGGCAGTCATCAACATACAATATCATCATTTCCCAGACACATGAAAGCCCAATTAGGATAGTATAAAGCAAAAGGCCAGTCACAGAAGATTGAAGCTGAATGTCAGAGCCTGTAAGTCAGGTAAAGTTCACCCCATCACAGATCTGCTCATCTTTGATGAACCTCTTGACGATGTAGAAAATGTTGCATAAAAAATTTTCAAATTGTTTTTTTTTTAATTAACCAAGAATTTTATCTTGCTTACCATAGCATTTTGAATATCTGATGACGATTGAATTCAAATCTTATGCAGTGATCACTTCTATGTTTCCTCATCTTGTCTTGATTCAAATATCACATTCTTTCATTCAACATTGGGAAAAGGTTTTCAATTTTACTGACTCAGTAGTGAACAGTAGTTCACCCAAAAATTTCAATTTGGTCTTTATTTAATCACCCTTATGCAATTCAAAATATATTCTTTAATGTATGTTCTATAGAAAAAGAACATGTGATGTGATGTGATGTGAAGAAAGTCATAAATGGTGAACTCTGTGGTGAGGAGATGATAGTACTGAATGTTGTGTTCTGTCTTACAGTGAGAGCTATATCAAAACAATATTGACTTCATAAAATGGCACTCATTTTTCTATAAATTTTGATTTGAATTATTTATTCATCCACATACAAGCTACATGCTGTTTGATTAGTTGTGAATAAAATCACCTCTTATTGGTTAATGACACTAAGCAGGCTCAAAACGATAAAATATTTTTATTTTCCAGGGATGTGCATGACAAATGGCAAGGAACTGGGAGCTTGTGGTTTAAAATGGCCTTTAGTTCTGTCCTACCCAGAGGGCATTTGCTGCCTGGTCAGTTGCAACATACACCCTTACTACTTCATTCCCACAGGGATGGATGCTCATGCCTATGTCATTTGTCATTTGTTCTCAATCTTTGAGTTCAGTTATGACATGACAACAAGTGTTGTCTGACCAGTGTATTGCCAAACAACACCTTCCCCTTCCCACTGAGCAGATCACTCAGCACCAGACTAACCTATACTTTTTTTTCCATTATACTTAACTAAAACCATAAATGCAATAAACCATAAAAGTAACTATATAGTAATTACTAAAATTGTAATCAAAATTAATAATAAAAAAACAGACATATTTTAAAAATAACTATAAAATGTGTTCACAAGATTATGGAAAATATGAAAATAAAAACAGAAACTGAACCTGCTCTTTTTCAGTCTTTGTTACCTGATGAATACGAAAGATATGCTAAAAGAGTGCAGTGGATATGTTAAATCCAGCATGAAACGGAACTTGCGATAGTATTTTCTTCCCTATTGTTTGATGTATAGCCGAGTGAAACGGCTCCTCAAACAAGAAAAAAATTTTGGCCTAGACTTGATTTTGTCTATTGGGAATTGATTAGATTATTGAATCACTATGTTTTTTCTATTGCTGTGATGTCATTTGAGTGACAGGTTGTCCCGCCCTCACGCCAGTAAACACGTCATCAAAGAGAAGTTGCTGAGAGTGGGGGGGAGTTACTTTGATTAAAGACTGTGAGGGCACTCGAATTAAAAACAAATAATAAAAAAATGTATGTGCAAGGATAAGTCATTTATAATAAGAATCTGATTTCACGGTGACTTTAAATCATTGTCGGGTACAAATACATTTCGATTTCACTCTTGTCTCCAAATAGGACCAGCAAAGTCTGTCAGCACAAACATACGCTAAGACTGCACTTCATGATCCATGTTACCTCTTTTCTTTCTGTCTGTCTCTCTAATAAACAGCCACACATTTCAGGTTACTTGAGTTTAATGATGATTAATGTTGATGTAGTGTGTTCACTGAAAACAGATTGATGTTTTGGATCTTAAAGAAACACAAGGTCAGACCATTTTTCCCCTTGACATTTTTGGGATTGACAGTCACAGCTGGAGGGGTGCTGGGTGGCAAAACTGAGTGACTGATAGAAATAAAGAATGAAGGGAGAACTCATGAAATGGTCACCAGGACTTTACCTGAGGGGAGAGAAAGAAATGGGATACAGCAAATGAAGACAGACTTCAGTGGTGTTTATGAGAGTGATTAATGGTTTTATTAATAGTTTATTTTTCCCCGAGTTCATTTTTTTCTGTTTGTGTTCGTTTTGACTATGATCTAAACTCTAAATGGTCTGTGTACTGGTTTGTAAGCAGTTCACTACATATATTTGTTGTATGTATAGGAAATGTTGGCAGATTGAGGTCACAGGTTATCATTACTCCAGTAGGTGGTGATAAGTGACTGTCTTTGAGTGAATCATTGAATCATTAGTTTAGAAACACTGAATCATTCAGGAACTAAACCATTATGAATGAGTAATTGAAAAATTTTGTCAAACAATTCACTCAGCAACACTGATTCATTCAGCAATGAGTAATTGAATCATTCATTTTACAGATTTCTTCGAAAACAAGAATTCATGCAGGAACTATTTTTAATTTAACCAAGGGTGTAAATACTAGTATGCACAGTGCTTATTATTATAGACTATTATAAAATACTAGTTTTTTTTTTAATTGATTGCTAGATTTGATTATTATTTTTGGGAGATTTGTACATTACTGGAGTTAAACTGAATATTGTATTTTTACTTAATTACATTTCAGAAGAAAAAAAAAAACAGTACTTTTTAACTCCAGACAGACTGCCAGAAATCCGTATGGACTTCTCACAGTATTGATATTCTTATTCTTTGAGATTGGTCCTCTATATCCCTTCTGCATCATTACTAATAACTTTAAAATGAATGCTGTTTCCATTAACATGAGGTTTCTCCTCTTTGTTTTTCTCATCATTCACAGAACACATCAGTAATCCCGCTTCTTGACAGATGGTTGACCGTGCCATGCTCTCGCCGCAGTGATGCTTTTCCTAGAGGTTGGTCTCTTGAGGATAATGACGGCCACAAGATCGCTTTGTCACTGACATCAGAAGATATATGGCACTCCGCTTAAGATACATGCTGTCACTTTGAAATCCCATCCAGTGGAATTCCATCCAATTTTCCTGGTATTTTCACCATTGCATACATCACACATTTTTAGATTAAAAAGGACCATTTAATTTTACCTGACAACAGGGAGAAGCCTGACAAACTATGAAAATAACCTGTGCACAAAAAAAAAAAAAAAAATCCATCTGTGATCTGAGTTAAATATATCTTTAATGAAACTGGAAGTACGTATTGCTCTTTGATTATTGTAGATAGGTAAGCGATGGGTTACGGGAACTTGTCGGATGTCATTTCCTGAAGCACAGATGGAAAACCTGACTGGAAAAGTCTGGTCTTCGGCTATTTTAGAGTAATGCACCTGTTAACCAATTTAATTTTGTCCAATTTTATATTTCCTAATATTTCACAGTTCTGTTGATTGGCAGGTATTGTTGATTACAGATTAAATGGGAAGTCATGAATAGTATTCATGAATCATCAATTATAAACACCGGGCTGGCTTCAATCAATAGACATTAAAAGAAAAACTATTTATTTGTGTGTGTGTGTGTGTGTGTGTGTGTGTGTGTGTGTGTGTGTGTGTGTGTGTGTGTGTGTGTGTGTGTGTGTGTGTGTGTGTGTGTGTGTGTGTGTGTGTGTGTGTGTGTGATTGTTTAATTATTAGTTATATATTTTTCTATACCACCAGTACACAAACCAGTAATCTCCAACTTTGATATTGGAGTGAATATGGTATTAATTTATTTCCATGTTGTGTATACATGGAATTTTTGGTCTACTTAATCACTATACTGCTATGTTGTTGTATATACATTGTTTACATTTATATACATACTGTTTTATACAATTAAAATGTGTCAAATTTGGCGTTTTAAGTCTGGCCTAAAATAGCATGCGTATAGTATCATATTCATGTATCTACATAATTTATTTTAAAGGTTTTGTATCGTAACAATTATGGATGTATGGATGGATGACCTGTAAGGATCTCAACCAGATCCAATAGTTACCTAATACTTTTGATAGCTTTCAAGTAAAAATCAAGTGATTCATTTGTTATATTGTACTACCACAGTGTGGCGGCGATAGCATTAGCATATTTAGCCTAGCTTATTTAATCTTGTCAGTTAGCGGCAGTGCTGGTAAATGAGCTTGTGTTAAAGCTCACTAAACCAGCTAGCATCTCTTTAACATGAGGATTATGGAAGAGACACAGTGCCTGTGACATAGAGACACACATACTTACAGCATCTTAGTCTTAATCTCCCAGATTCATTTAATCCACTCAATAATCCACCGCAGCATCCAGTCGCCACTATCTTAGCATCACTAGTGATAATCTGCTGATCTTTATAGGCCGTCCTGTCACAATGTCTATCTGTTGGGTTTTATACAAATATGGTCTTTGATCTGGCCAAGGATCAGGGTTGTGGCTTTAAATAAGATATTGGATTGCAGATTTATATCATGTTGTAATGGCTGTATCCATGAATCGCAGATTTAGAGAAATAGATGGATGGATGGATGCCCTTTATTGATCCCCAAGGGCATTGTGTACTCACCGAAGTGGGCCGGTACTCACTGGTACATACCAGCAATTCTGCACTAAATACTTTATATATATTATAATATATTATATATGTTTGAGGTTGTCAGAAGTCTAAAACGGTGTGTGTGTGTGTGTGTGTGTGTGTGTGTGTGTGTGCGTGTGTGACACACACACACACACACACAAACATCTTTCTTAAAAACATTTTTTTGTAAGATTCTGTACAAATTGTAGGTTAATAACTTTTTTGGATTATTGTGACGTAATGTGAATAAATGAGAGTTAAACAACTACTAGAAATAGTTTATTGTTAAATATTCCAGTCTTCCAGTCAAACACTGATAAAAATTATTATGTGGTTAAGTAAATACTACAGAAAAAACAAATGCAATTTCTTCCTGAATAAGTTAGTTCAGGCTAGAATAAAAAAAAGTAAATTATATATTAGTACTTAATTTAAGCTTGTAGAAATTAAAGCGTAAATATCATTTTCATAAAATTTTGTAAAACCTACTCAACTTTCTTATACTGGTGTTCCCATCATGCACTGGGGCATGAACAATAATGAGGTTGCATTTTCACCGTTTCCCAGCTGTATTTACACTGTTTTATCGTTGCTTTTATGTTAGGTTTAGTTTCTTTGTTAATTTTACTTTACTTAGTTAAGTTTTTACTTAATGCCATATGTGAAATTTCCATCAAGTCCCCCTCTAGTCAATAAATGTATCCCTTAAAACTTACCTTTGATCACCAAAGTTACATAATTAAACATTTTTTCCTGTCATACCTAAAATCTGTCATACCTTAAAATAGCTTGAATGTAACTCTACACCCTTGCCTCATTTAGTATATGCAGTTCTATGAATATGCAAATTAACCCCCACTCCACCCACTCACTCCAGCTCAGAGATCTACTCGTTGACGATCACACATTGACGTGATTGGTAGTTTGTGATGTTAGCCTGGGTTTCCCCATGCTGCCTTGCGCACAACACAATTTTATTCCATGGACCAGATTTTCGCCTTAGCGAGGGGACCAATCATAAAACGGGGAGGGAGCAGCAAGACGATGACGACGTCTATGCGACACACCGAAGCAGTTTGTTTATACCTATGGATCCAACATGGCAGCAGACGCAAAGTTACCTTTCGATGCAGCCTTAGATATAAGTAGTTTAGTTAAATCTCTGTCCCATCGTCTTCTTCCTCGTCTAATTTCTGTCGGTCTACATACGTCATCTGGTATAATTGAAACGATTGGCTATGAGCTACGTACAGGCGCATTTGATAGACATTCGTAGCACCCAATAAACGGCTCTGGGCATTCGTAAACCACGCCTCAAATACGAGAAAATGAACATGTGGTTCCCAGACCGACGTCTCAATGAGACTCGGTCTGACGTTAACCAGGCTATTGTGATGTCAGAAACACCAGCAATTTCAAACCGCGTTTTTGAGATTTTAGTTCACTGCAGTTTCAAGGAGAAAATACTCAGAAATTGTGTTGAATTATGAATTTGCACATGGTTAGTCTTAAAGCACACTAAAAACACCACATATACATATAAAAAACATTTAAAGCTTGATTTTCACCACAAGGGGAAAAATCTGTGTGCAAAAACTTGCTAAAAAAAATTCAGTGAAATTTTTGTCAGTGAAGAAGGCAATACCTGTCACTAAATATATGGGTGTACTTATTCTACATCTTTATGCATTTGGCAGACGCTTTTTATGCAAAGCAACTTAAGTTGCATTCAAGGCACACATTTGATCAGTTCTTGCTTTCCCTGGGAATTGAACCAATGACCTCAGTATTGCTAGTGACATGCTCTATTTGAGCTACAGGATGGCATTTTCTCCTCAGAACACAATACAAATTTTTGTGGATATTTTCTATAGATTTCATAGTCAGATTTTGATTGTTATTTGTTAAATTATATCACCTTCAGTACCGCCCAAAGCACGTTCCAGTACTGAAATGCTGACATACAGTATATCTTAGCATTTTTTTATCTTATTTTGAGCACTGCCAAATGAGAAACTATGATAGAAAGATATATAAATATATGGCTATACTTGTGTGTATAGCAGTTATAAAGTAAGATAAATCATCGATAATAAAATGCATCAGTAAAGGCAGTTTTCCTCTGTTCATCCATCTTTTGTTTTATTAGCTATTGATATTCTGATATTGTCCACTTGAGCCTTTCAAGAAACCCATTTGGTTTTGTTTTAAACATAGATATTATTTTTTTGTTTGTTCCTTTATCATGTTTGTTTAGCTCAACATTTATACAGCAAGTCAATCAGCCCCCCTTCTAATGATGATGTGTAATTACCATGTTTCTGCAAGCTGCTGATTTTCATTTTGTTTGCCAACCATCTTATCATGCTGATTTTCTTCTTTCGATTTGTATTTTTCCTACCCGTGTTACAGCTTTGCCGTAAGCATTCGTCGCATGTCAAGCCCACAACGCTGCACCCGCAAAACAAGTGCAGTCTCGCATATGCGACTGATAAGGCTGTAAGAGAAATTGATTGCTTGGTGCATCAGAAGTTGCTGTTTAACTCTCAGAAAATAGGCGGAGAATGTACACGAGACTGTAGATATTTCCTTTTCGTGTCTGAGAACAAGCGGCGTTTAATTCCGTCACTTTTATGCTAAGATAACGCATAATCAACATCAAAGGCAAGCTTTTTTCCTCCTTATCTAAAGCTCACAGGCCACTAATTACTTACAGTATTGTGTTAGACACCCACATCAGCTATTGCAAGTTACAGCTTCAAGATTTACACCAATATCACAATGTCACAAAATGGAAAAAAGGGACATGTATAGTTCATTATAATGTTGCATTGTGTTTTGTAGCATTTGTAGTACCGCCCTTGAAGGAAGTTATATAGAACAAAGACTTTTCGGTAACACTTTAGAATACTGTATCTTACTTACTGCATAACTAATAAGGAATTATTGAAGAACTAGTAGGTAATTCTTCATTAACTACTTCTTCACTACTGTTAACTACTAAGGAAGATGTGTTAACTAATCAGTATGTAATAGAATTTTATGATTGTGTTAAGTTACAGTTAATTAATCAATAACTAATGTATTATGTCATACCTCCTGAAGAACTACCATTAATTATCTATTATTTAAGGTTCAAGAAAAATAACTATGAAGTAACTACTAATGAACAGTCATACACAGTAGTCAATATTCCAGTTTTTTTTTTTTTAGCATTGTAGTGGTGGAAGTACACAACTCAAGTGCTTGAGTAAAGGTACAGATATATCACAATAAAATATTACTCCAGTAAAATTATAATTAGGCCATTTTCAAAATTACCTTAATTTTTAAAGTACTTAAAAAGTAAAAAGCATATTGTTATACTTAGTTCTTATACATTTTAAACTTTAAACACCATTCAAGTTCCGGCAATATCACGGTAGCATACATTTTACAGTGATTTGGTGGTCCTCTTTTGGAGAGTTCTCAGCTCCGCCGATTTGGTGCATTTCTTCTGCGAAATACAGGATTGTGTACGTTTTATTTAATCTATTAAATCATTACTGTGCTGTATATCATTTTATTTATTTTATGCAAGGCAACATACAAGGACACAAGGTCAGTTAGCCTACCTAGTTGAGTTGGTCTTTTTTGCATGATGGAAACACATGATCCCTTGCATAAAACACATTATTTTATTCATAAAGATAGTAAATCTATATACATCAGATGTTAAAATATGTTCTTAGAGCTGTTTGTTAAACGAGTTTAAATGTAGGCAGTATACATGTTAAAACAAAATATCATCTGAAATAAAGGAAGACATCATGTAGCTTAAACGAGTCGTAGTGTATTTTACAAAGGCTATGGATGATTACGTTAATAGTGTTTTTTTTTTTTTTACAGTAAGTTTTATTTGAATAAGAAGTATGTGGTAATTCTTTATTAGTTACTAATGGGTTCCCTTTATTTTCACTTTAGAATACTGTTTCAGATTATAAGTAATTCCTGAAGAATTATCTAATAATTCTTTAATAATTACTAATAAGTTCCCTAATTTTTCACTTTAGAATACTGTTTCAGGTTATAAGTAGCCTAATTCCTGGATAGTTATTTGATAATTATGTATTAATTACTAATGGGTTCCCTATTTTTTCACTTTAGAATACTGTTCCAGGTTCTAAGTAATTCCTGAAGTATTATCTAGTAATTCTTTATTAATTACTATTAAGTTCCCTATATTTTCACTTTAGAATACTGTTTCAGGTTATAAGTAGCCTAATTCCTGGTTAATTATTTGATAATTATTTATTAATTACTAATGGCTTCCCTGTATTTTCACTTTAGAATACTGTTCCAGGTTATAAATAATTCCTGAAGAATTATCTAATAATTCTTTATTAATTACTAAAGTGTTCCCTATATTTTCAGTTCCCCTCACTTGTTGCCTAAAATACATGAATTTACTCAATGGCATTCTATGCTGAGGAAAACAGACACACACAGTACTGTATATAAAATATAAAATTAATCTGAGGTTAGTTTTGTATGACTGTTCATTAGTTACTTCTTAGTTATTTTTCTTGAACCTTAATAAATAGATAATTAATGGTAGTTCTTCAGGAGGTATGACAGAATTAATTAGTTATTGATTAACTAACTGTAACTTAACACAATCATAAAATTCTATTACATACTGATTAGTTAACACATCTTCCTTAGTAGTTAACGGTAGTGAAGAAGTAGTTAATGAAGAATTACCCACTAGTTCTTCAATAATTCCTTATTAGTTATGCAGTAAGTAAGATACAGTATTCTAAAGTGTTACCGACTTTTCTTTGTATGGGTCGTATAGTAGAAAAATGGTGTTTTACTCTGGGAGTAAAGGAGAGAGAAGAGACAGATGGAAATAGTGAATAATTACTCTCAATGCAGCAGGAAAATGGATTTTACATGTTTACCTCTCACAGCACAGTAGGTTAACCTCCCTTAACAATTCTCATTCTGAAGCACCGAGACTTAATGAGCAGAGTAAATTGTAAATCACTTAAGAAGAGTCATTCTTTCAGATAATTAAGTAAATGCGTTGAGAACTTTAACTGTGATTTATTCATTCGTTTGATGTCAAGCTGTGGTCATGTCAATCTCCATAATTTCACTCACCCACACGCTCGTACACCAACGCACACAAACACATAAAAACACGCAAGCACACGTACACACATAAAAACACGCAAACACACACACACTCTCTGAAATGCAAATACTCAGATGGCATGCAAGGCAGATGGCACAGATTAATGGACCTAGACTCACAGTTCCTTTGCCTTGTTCCCTCCCCGAATGCTTATATATGAAGTGATAGCCACGAAAGCATCGGCTGAATTGCTGAATTGCTTACATCTGGGTTTGGAGATCAACATGGTGATAAGACCTGAGATAAGCACTTTGAAGTCTTAAAAACTCCCTGCGGATTAGTTCCTCACCCTTACTCAATATGACAAACAGCCACAGCAGTTGTAAGCCTGCATTTTGAGCCCTAAACCTTAGTACAGTAGATTAACAACCATTATGAAGATTTACTTAATTAAGAAGCGCTGAAATGCTCCCCCCGCCACTTGATGTGTGACATTTAGCAGATGGCTGTGTCCATTAGGACAAAATATGTCATAGACACAAACATGTTATTATCTGGTATTTGACATTTCATTTCTATTTAAATGCTTTCCGTGTACCGTAATGATACATGAAGCATACATTTGGACATATTGACAGCATCTAAAATGTAAACCCTTTTAGCTATGAACAACTTTATGGACAAATCTAAATAGCATCACATTTAATGCGGCTAACGTATAAATAATTTGACAATAGTTTTATGTTCACTTATTGAGCTAGCCTATAGTTTATTTATCTTTGCAGCTGTGGGATTGTGTCTATAAACTTGTTTAATTAATTATTGCAAAGTTAAGTTAATTTCCATTTCTACCAGTCAGTAGAGGATTTTTTTGTGCATTTGTGTGTATATTAATATTGAATGTTAATAATGTATGTTTAAGTGCATAACTGTACATATTCACTTTGTACAAATAACTAAAAAACAGTGATGTTCTGTTCTGTGTCGCATCGCATTACTTAAATTCAGTGAAATGCAAATCATGACAATGCTAACCTCTCAAGTACGGGCAAAACATCTTATTCTGATGTCTCCATGTAGTGATTTATAAATCCAATACATTGTGCACAAAGAAATAATCAGTAGGTTACATGCATTCTGTTTATTTTTTTATAGTATACATAGTACACATATAGTATTTGATACCTTGTAGCTGTTTTAATAAATGTTTGCATTTCCATTGAGTGTTTTTCCAGGAATTTGGTATTTAATCAAATCACTTGACATGTAATTTGTCACATGTGACACTTGTCTGTTTACTTAGATAATTGTTACTAACGCAGTTTATGCACTTCCTCCAGGTTTGTGAGAGAAAATCTTGTGTAAATGTAAATTACGGGAATGTAAATGTAATAAATCTCAGACTAGGGTCACTCACATAAAAAAGCAATTATCAAAGCTTAGACTTGTTCAATTCAGCGCACATCCACAACTCCATTACTAACGGATTCTATGTTATTGATGTAACGTGCAAATCAAAGACTGGAGAATAAGAAGCAAAATTTGGAACCTTGTTACTCAAAGTCCTTCTGAGATCATACATATTTTTTCCTCATCATACATATTTCATCAAATTTCTCATGTTTAAAATGATGGATTTGAAGGAACCTCTTAGCCTAAATATTTAATTTTGATGTCTAACTTTTCACACTGTTTATACTATATAATGCACATAAAAGATACCTGAAATCATGCAGCTTGTTGCTGAGTTGTTCCATTAGTTGTCTAGGCAATCAGATTTATGATTTACACATTGTGAATGACAAAATTATAAAAAAAAAATGGAAAGGAAATGAGTGATATCTAGGAATATCTTGAAGAATTATGAAATGTTTTCTTAAGAATCTCTTATTTTTTAAGAATAAAAGGACAGACTCTGATGTTGTTTGATTGTACAGAATGCTATACTTGTGTTCTGAGGTTGCTTTGTCTTGTACAACAAATTCAACCCTTGTATCTTCATGATAGTCACCCAGTCCCTCAGCGAACGTTTGGACTAGATTTGGTCCGGAGCCAATATGTTGCTGTTTGTGCTGCTGGATCACGATTTTTACAATGATTTTCCAGGCTTGGTGGTTTAGAGCTTTTGGTTTTTGAGGTCAGCCTCGATCTGTTTTGTCCAGGTGTTCTTGGGCGCCAGTAGTTGGACCTTCCATTTCGCAGGCCGCTGCCACCAGTCGATATGGCATAAGTGACCGAACCACTGTAGCCTGCGTTTTTGGATTACTTCTTTGACTGTTGGTTTATTTTCTCACCTCATTCTGATGGTGTCATTTTGAAGCCGGTCACATAGAGAGGTGCAGTACATGCCGCAGGCATCACATTTGAACCCTTCGAGTTTGTTTAGGTCTGCTTTTAGCACTGTCCACATTTCATATCCATATAGCAGCACTAGGATAAACGTCCGAAATATATGAATTTTTGCTTTGACCATGAGGTTGTGCTGCTTCCACAGGCACCATTCGAGTGACCCGAAGGCAGCGGAAGCTTGACCAATTCTGCTGTGGACTTCTGTTGATGCCATTTTATTTTCCTGCTCTATAGTGAGCCAAGGTACTTGAATTTGCTAACTTGTTTGATTTAGATGCCATTGAGACAGCGGCTGGCGAACCATCAGTTCTCATGACTTTAGTTTTGTCAGTACTAATAGTTAGTTTGTAAGATTTGGCTGCATTTGCGAGTACAGCGCTATCATTGCCCAAACATTAGGTCAGTTGAAGTCAGCATCTCCAAATTGGACGCCTGGTTATTGTGAACAATTTGTCTGTGATCCAGGGAACTAACCCTCCACCTTTTTCATACACGCTTGGGACCGGCAATGGCATAGTTATTCTTAAGAATGTTTTTGTGAATCCAACCCAAGAATATTCTCAAAACGTTTGACTTGGGCCACCTAGCAATCAGGCAGCAGCCTTAGAAATCACCTTAATAACCATGTTACAACACCCTAGCATCATGGTGGTGAGTTTTGCACTAATAAGCAACATTTACAGAACATATTCTTCAGACAATGTGTAATAAAATAAAATAATACTAAAAATGTCAAGGTATTATTTTAACTTTACTAACCTTACTTGCGCTTTTACACATGCAGGGAAACTCTTGTACACAAAAGTCAAGTCAAGTCAAGTCAAATAAATTTATATAGCGCTTTTCACAATACAGATTGTATCAAAGCTGCTTCACAGTATCAATCAAAACAACTTAACAATGTTTGTTTATTACTGGAAAAAAGACATCCAAGTTTGGTAGAGCTGATCAATGGTATGATTGGTTAATTAATTTGAATTGAGCAAGCCAAAGGCAACAGTGGCAAGGAACCAAAAAACTCCATCCAGTGACCTAATGGTGTCCTAACACCCCATCAGATGACCCAATGGAGAAAAAAAAAAAACCTTGGGAGAACCCAGGCTCAGTCGGGGGCCAGTTCTCCTCTGGCGTTTATGAACTAGAGGCCGAATTTACAGTAACTGTAAGATAAAAAATTTATATGAATGCCTGGCTAAATAGATGCGTCTTCAGTCTAGTTTTAAAATGGGAGAGCGAGTCTGAGCTACGAACAATATCAGGAAGGCTATTCCAGAGCTTCGGAGCTAAATGTGAAAATGCTCTGCCTCCTTTGGTGGATCTGGATATACTAGGAATGACCAGAAGCCTCGAATTTAGTGATCTTAAAGAGCGCGATGGATTGTAAGGCGATAGAAGATCCGTTAAATAGACTGGAGCTAAACCATTTAGAGCTTTATAAGTCAAAAGCAATACCTTGTATTTAATACGGAACTTTATAGGTAACCAATGAAGTGATGATAAAATCAGTGTTATATGATCATATTTTCTTGATCTAGTAAGAACTCTAGCGGCTGCATTTTGGACTAACTGTAGCTTGTTTATTGAAGATGCAGGACAACCAGCTAATAAAGCATCACAGTAATCTAGTCTCGAGGTCATGAATGCATGAACTAACTTTTCTGCATCAGAGACTGATAGCATATTACGTAGCTTAGCAATGTTTCTAAGGTGGAAAAAGGCAGTTTTTGTAACATATGAAATATGCTTTTCAAAAGACAGGTTGCAGTCTAATGTAACACCTAGGTCTTTTACTGTAGCGGATAAAGTAACAGGGCATCCTACTATGTTAAAGTCGTGCTGTGAAAGGTTTTGTGGATGGTTTTTAGAACCGATAAGTATTACCTCTGTCTTGTCTGGATTTAATAAAAGAAAATTACGCGTCATCCAATCTTTTATATCTTTAACACAATCTGTCAATTTGGATAATTTAGCGTATTCATCTGGCCGTGATGAAATGTATATTTGAGTGTCATCAGCATAACAATGGATACTAATTCCATGTTTCCTTAGAATATTACCAAGTGGCAGCATATATATTGAGAATAATAAAGGGCCTAACACCGATCCCTGCGGCACTCCATAGTTTGCCGAAGTTATAATCAATTTTTCTCCATTTAAGTAGACGAAATGGTAGCGGTCAGATAAGTATGACCTGAACCAGCTTAATGCTTGTCCTTGAACACCAGTGTAATTTTGTAGTCGATCTAAGAGTATTGTGTGATCTATAGTATCGAACGCAGCACTAAGATCAAGTAAAACTAGTACTGAGATACAGCCTTGGTCCGAAGCTAAAAGTAAATCATTTGTGATTCTAACAAGTGCAGTTTCAGTGCTATGATGTGGCCTGAATCCAGAATGAAACTTTTCATAGATGTCATTTTCTTGCAAGAAAGAGCCGAGTTGAGCGGACACAACTTTTTCTAATATTTTTGACATAAATGGAAGATTCGAAATGGGTCTGTAATTTGCTAGGTTATTTGGATCTAATTGTGGTTTCTTAAAAAGAGGTTTTATAACTGCCAGCTTGAACGTTCTTGGAACATGACCTAAAGATAAAGATGAGTTAATAATATTGAGAAGAGGCTCTTCCACTATAGGTAACACTTCTTTCAGTAGTTCAGTTGGTATAGGATCTAATAAACATGTTGTTGTTTTAGATGAAGTGATAAGTTTATTTAACTCTTTTTGTTCTATGGTTGTAAAGCATTGTAATTGTTCTTGCGGGGTGATAATTGCGGCCGAATTATAAGGCGCGAGCAACGATCGAACGTTTACGATTTTGATTCTGATGCTTTCAATTTTCTCGGTGAAGAAGTTCATGAAATCATTACTACTAAACTGTAACGAGGTATTTTGTTCAGACGACGTCTGTTTATTTGTTAGTCTAGCCACGGTATTAAATAAAAACCTTGGATTATTTCGGTTGTTTTCTATTAATTTGCTGAGGTGCTCAGCCCTAGCCGTTTTAAGTGCCTTTTTATAAAGTGACACACTGTCTTTCCACGCGATTCTAAAGACCTCTAAATTAGTTTTTTTTCCATTTACGCTCTAAATTACGGGTTTCTCTCTTTAAAACATACGTAGTATTATTGTACCATGGTGCTATACTTTTTTCTCTGACCTTTTTTAATCTAATGGGTGCAACAATATCCAATGTTCTAGAGGGAATGGTGCTCATAGTGCTAGTTAGTTTGTCTAATTCATCTGTTTGTTTGGGTTCAGGCAGCAGCTGAGACAGATCAGATAAGCTATTTGAGAAATGATCTATGGTGGATGGACGAATTGTTCTACCTGGTCGATAACGTGGCGCAGCATGACATATTACAGCAGTGCGTAATATGCAAGTTACCAAGTAGTGGTCAGTGACATCATCACTTTGTGGAATGATATCTATATCGGTTGGATCGGTTCCATATGGTATAATTAAATCGAGTGTATGATTAAGACGATGAGTTAGTCCGGTGACGTTTTGCTTGACCCCGAAGGAGTTTAATAAATCTGTAAACGCAGCCCCTAACGCATCATTTAAATTATCTACGTGTATGTTAAAATCTCCAACAATTAATGCTTTATCGACGTTGACCAAAAGATCTGATAGAAAGTCAGCAAACTCTTTTAAGAAATTGGCGTAAGGCCCTGGAGGTCTATATACGGTAGCCAATGCTAGAGATAATAGGGATTTTTTTCTTACATCCAAGAGCGTAACATTTAGCACAAGCACTTCAAACGAATTAAACCTATGACGAGTTTTCTGAGTAACATTAAGGATATCTCTGTAGATTGTTGCAACACCACCGCCACGACCGATCAGACGGGGCTCATGCTTATAACAGTATCCTGGCGGAGTAGACTCATTTAGACCGAAATAATCATTTGGTTTAAGCCAGGTTTCAGTAAGGCACAGAACATCAAAATTATTATCTGTGACCATTTCATTTACAATAACCGCCTTAGGTGTGAGCGATCTAATGTTTAGAAGACCTAGCTTTAGAAATTGTTTTTGTTCACTAATAGCGAGATTTTTTGTTTTAATAACAATTAGATTTTTTCTAGATCCCGCAGTAGATTTATTATTTGATCTTAGTAAATGAGGAATAGACACAGTTTCTATGCAATGTTCTACACTAGTATTAATATCAATTAAATTGGTGCAGTAGAAACTGTGATTTGGATTTTTGGTTACTAGTCAAATGGTATTTAACATCTTGGAGATGTTATCCGACAGAAGATCTGCCCCGATTCTACTTGGGTGTAAGCCATCAGCGCGGAAGAGCCTTGGTCGCTCCCAAAACAGATTCCAATTATTTACAAAAATCAGTTTCTGCTCATTGCACCATGACAATAACCATTCATTTAGCGCGAATAATCTACTAAACTTTTCATGCCCTCGTCGGTACGTAGGAAGAGGTCCAGACACAATAATCGATGTTTCAGGCGATGTGCTGCGTACCGTATCGATAAGGCTCCTGAAGTCTTTCTTCAGAACCTCCGTCTGTCGCAGCCTAATGTCGTTAGCTCCCGCGTGCAGCACAACAGCTCCGACGCGCTCGTCACTGTTCAAGATCTCAGTTACCCGCGCAGTGATATCGAGAACACGAGCACCAGGAAAGCAGTGACTGTGCACCTTACTTTTACCTAACGTAGCGTGGACGTGTCGGACAGTGTAATCGGCGATGATCACAGCGTCGCATTCCGTTTCGTGAAGAGGGGAGAAGCGGTTCTGAGTGGAGATCTCGAAAACCGGGAGGGGTGAAAAGATTCTTGTCCTGGCACGCGGCTTCCGCGGAACCACCCAGGCTTCGTGGTGGTGTGTTGGAGCTGGAGTGAATGAAATCATGGCTGATCGTGACCTGGACGCTCGGGACCAATGCTGAGAAACGCACGGAGTAGACGAGGTCAGCGTCAGGGGGTTACTAACGTTAATCACTGATCCGTGTGCATCAGCGCGTGATGTTTCAAGAGCTAAACGCCGGTCTCTCAGCTCAGCTTGTCTCTCTAGAAGGTCACGGATCTGCTTTTCTACAGCTTCTAATTCAGACTGCACCGCGAGCAATTCAGGTCTGTTCTCATCTGCACCAAAAGGTAGACAACATACACCTGACATATTCGCCATTTTAACAGATGGACAGTAAAAAGTATCATCCTCCACAAAGGCTCATCAATTTAAATAAGATATTAGATTAGCTATTACTTCAGTAAAAGTTATTTTGGCTTTCCCATGACACATACACTCTTCCCTGTTTCTCTTTCACATACACACTTTCTCAAGAGCCCAGAGCTAATATGAATGGATGGCTTGGCTAGCCTGGTGAAATTAGCTCCATATCACGTTTAGGTGAATAAAATAACATGTTTTCCCTCTCTGCAGAGGCTGCATGCCAAAGAACAGGCTACTGGGTTTTTGGCGTCCTGTTCCATACAAAATTGCCAAAACAACCCTAAAACAACATGGATATTACTACAAGGTCAGAAAAGATCAGCTTTCGCAGCAGGTGATCAATCAGGAGCTAAAAACTAACTGTGAAAAGGCAGACTCCTGTAGTGACAGACCATTATCACGGTTCATGCTTATGAATAAGCAAATTCAGTATGTTCAGATTATGCAGTTGAGGCAGGGAGTATTTTGTTGTAGTTGTTGTTTTTTCCCTTTAATATTTTATTGTACATGCCTCATACTGTGAGGTGATTTTTGTGCTAATTAACAAATATATTATACTGGAGTCATTCTGTGGGTTGACTGCAGGGGTGAATAAACTCAGGAATCTCCCATAGTTTGCCTTTGTCTTTCAATAGAATGGGTTTTAGTTTAGTTAATCAAATGTTCCTCCTTTACATCAAATATGGTTTCTTTGATCTCCTTTTTTATGGTTATATGGAAATTATTTTCCCTTTCCTCTCTCTGAAATTAAATTTAAGCCTGCCAAGATATCTTATGGCTTCATACAGACTACTTGATCATACATTTATGTTGCTTTTTTGTCTTGTTTGGAGCTTGACAGCCTCTGGTCAACTTTGTTGCTTTGATTGAATGGAAAACCGCAGTGTGAATATTTTTTTTTTCTCACATAAAAAAGAGAAATCATACTGGTTTGATGATTGCCAGAATTTACATTTTTATTTGAAGTATGAAGTCGATAAACTGTGAAGTCTTGGGGGGCAAGTGTGTACTAGCTTTGCACACTGTTGAGGTGGGCTTTTGGCATGTTTTGCCAGGCATAAATGCTCAATGCTGTTCAAATTACACTTTTGGAAAGTATTCTGCAATTTCCAAACAGTGCCAATAATTCCCATGTGAATTGAAATCAGGGACTTAATTGGGTCATTGTAGGACTTTAGGGGACAAAAAATTTAAAATTTTAAATGGCATTTCATGTAAAAATACAGACTTTTTAACACAGTTATTTTTGAGTAACTGCTTCTTTTGTGCCATCCAGCCATAAACCCCATGGAGGATTGCTGCACTTTTACTCTGTTCTCAGCTCCTGAACTCTGGAGCCCCTGTATTAGTTGGTCTTTCTGTGACTTCTAGCACAAGTCTCCTTCTTGATTGCATTTTTTTTTTTGGGGGGGGGGGGGGGGGAGTTAAGTTGCAAGTTAAGAGCGGTCTCCGTGTAAACAACAAAATGCGAATCTCTGAAAACGATGACGTCGTGCACATGCGTATTACGTGTTTAATCTATAGTGTTTCATCGCCATCTACTAGCCTGTCAGCACTCAGCAGAATACATTGTTTTTTGGCATTTTCGCGGATCCTTGTGAATGAGGATTGTTTTGACAAGGGTGTCGTCTGTATGCGGAAAACTTAAGCATATCGTTGTTGTGTAAACGTACCCTTATAGTTTCATGGTGTTCAGTTGCTGTTTTCCTTTGACCCAGTTTTCCCATTTGATTAATTTGATTCATTCTATTCACCTGTCCCTCATTATTTAACTTGTCAGCTCCTTTGTTTGCCCTGTGTATTTAAGCCCTCAGTTTCTGTTATTTCTTGGTCCTGGATTGTTTTACATCAATGTGTACGTTGTTGTGTTTCCTCCACGTTATTCTACTGTTTATTGTTTTGATTCTTGGATTAAAGATCCATTTAGAGTATCTCCTTCATCATGCGCTTCATTATAGCCAACCACCGTGACAGCAAGAGAATATTATGTCACGCTCTTAGTTTTTTTTTACATAAAACTCTAAATAAAAAATAAAAATTAATTAAACATTATCTCCACTTCCACAACACTCCAAACCATTCAGCTTTTGAGTTTGTCTTATTTTTAATGAGGTCAATCTGAGTCTGGATCTTCTATTGGTTAACTTAGGTCTGCTATTTGAACTATGGTACTCAGCAAAAGCTGAAACTACTTCACATGTGCTTGCGTTTCCACTTTCCCGTGTTTACATGCATATGAAAGTACAAAGCCTAATACTGCTCGTTAACCATAAGGCTTTTTGTCTAGTGGCAGTTTTTTTAATGAATCACGAATCAAATCCAATTGTATGGTAATTGTGTTTGTTATAAAGCAGTTGTCTTTCATTTGTGTATTTTTTATTTTAGTTCTTAAAAATAAGTCACTGTAATTATAATGATTTTATATATTGATTAGGAGGCACACTCTAAACAGACATGTCCAGGATTTATATCTAAATCTGCCTATAATAATTATTTTGTTTATATTTTTTTAACCTTTGTTGATAAGAGATTGAAACACTATTGAAAGAGATAATGAAAATGTATCCTTTTAGCACTTTATCAGTAAAATAACTATTTTCAATTAATTACTAATAAGACATGCAACGCTGCTCGTTATTTTGCGTTTTTCTGTTCTTCAGAGTTAAGATGGTAAAAACAGGGTTTACTTAAAGCCTAAAGTGAAATAAATGATGGAAATTAAGATTATAGAAACATTTATAAAGCTAATTCCAACAGAGATAGAGAATACTCAATCTGCATTTCAGATGTGGATTAATTATCTCTGATCTGAAGCCATTCATCACTGGAGACCCCTCGCACAGCGGGAATCAAAGACTTTGTCTCTGTCAGAATGATTCGCTTTCCTATGATTTTCTTGTAGAAAACTGAATATGGACATCAGAAGAACCACGTCGGGCTCTTAAAATGAGCTGGTAATGGAACTATTGCATTTTAAAAGCACCCAGAGAAAAAGCGAGTAAGAGAGGGACATCTTAAATTAGATCTAATAGAAAATACAATAAAAATAAGAAGTGCCAAACGAATGAGAAATATATCCTGCTGTGTTACCATAGTAACCTTTTGTTTGTCAAGATGCGGGTAGTTGACAGCATGCTGGCATAGTGACTGTATGTGTGTGCTTGTTTTATTTGAATTTGATGAGTGTCCATGCATAGAAGGACAATGCCCATGTCCTTGTCCATTGTGGAGAAGTGTCAAGGTTAGAGATGTAAAAAGAGCGTGTGTGTGTGTGTGTGTGTGTGTGTGTGTGTGTGTGTGTGTGTGTGTGTGTGTGTGTGTGTGTGTGTTGTGTGTGTTTGTGTGTGTTTGTGTGTGTGTGTTTGTGTGTGTGTGTGTGTGTGAGAAAAATACGTTTGTTTGAACTCCCTGATGTGAAGTTTCCTAATGTGTCCCATGGGTGTCATTACACACACAAAGACAAGACACTCTTTAAACACACTACTCATACGCTTGGATACAGTCTTAATTATGAGTCTATCAAACCTGCTCCCTGCAGACAGCACGCACACAGTTTCACACATTATTGCATAGAACAGGCTGTTACAACAAGTTTATGCAATTGTATGTGCATTTTGCACGAGGACTGGATGCACATGTATTTTACACATTTATAACACTTTTTACGTATATACACTGAACAAAATTATAAACACAACACTTTTGTTTTTGCCCCCATTTTTCATGAGCTGAACTCAAAGATCTTTTTCTATGTACACAAAAGGTCTATTTCGCTCAAATATTGTTCACAAATCTGTCTAAATATGTTAGTGAGCATTTCTCCTTTGCTGAGATAATCCATCCACCTCACAGGTGTGGCATATCAAGATACTGATTATACAGCATGATTATTGCACAGGTGTGCCTTAGGCTGGCCACAATAAAAGGCCACTCTTAAATGTGCAGTTTTATCACACAGCACAATGCCACAGATGTCGCAAGTTTTGAGGGACAAGCAATTGGCATGCTGACTGCAGGAATGTCCACTAGAGCTGTTGCCCGTGAATTGAATGTTCATTTCTCTACCATAAGCCGTCTCCAAAGGCGTTTCAGAGAATTTGGCAGTACATCCAACCGGCCTCACAACCACAGACCACGTGTAACCACACCAGCCCAGGACCTCCACATCCAGCATCTTCACCTCCAAGATCATCTGAGACCAGCCACCCGGACTGCTGCTGCAACAACCGGGCTCACTACCGCAGACCACATGTAACCACACCAGCCCAGGACCTCTACATCCAGCATCTTCACCTCCAAGATCATCTGAGACCAGCCACCCGGACAGCTGCTGCAACAACCCGCCTCACAACCACAGACCACGTGTAACCACACCAGCCCAGGACCTCCACATCCAGCATCTTCACCTCCAAGATCATCTCAGACCAGCCACCCAGACATCTGCTGCAACAATTGGTTTGCATAACCAAAGAATTTCTGCACAAACTCACAAACCGTCTCAGGGAAGCTCATCTGCATGCTCATCGTCCTCATCGGGGTCTCGACCTGACTGCAGTTCGTCGTCGTAACCGACTTGAGCAAATGCTCACATTCGATGGTGTCTGGCACTTTGGAGAGGTGTTTTCTTCACGGATGAATCCCGGTTTAAACTGTACAGGGCAGATGGCAGACAACGTGTATTGCGTTGTGTGGGTGAGTGGTTTGCTGATGTCAACGTTGTGGATCGAGTGGCTCATGGTGGCGATTGTGTTATGGTATGGGCAGGCGTATGTTATGGACAACGAACACAGGTGCATTTTATCAATGGCATTTTGAATGCACAGAGATACCGTGACGAGATCCTGAGGCCCATTGTTGTGCCATTCATCCACGACCATCACCTCATGTTGCAGCATGATAATTCACGGCCCCATATTGCAAGGATCTCTACACAATTCCTGGAAGCTGAAAACATCCCAGTTCTTGCATGGCCAGCATACTTGCCAATATTTTGCCATTTTGAGATTTATCAGCATTGGCCAATAACCGTAACTGCCTGCTCGATTAAGAAAAGCTTTAGATATTGGTGTCAGTTTTAAAATCCACTGACAGCATTTTCAATAGATTACATTACCGCTTATGAACAAATGTTTGGTGCCCATATACGTATAGAGCGGTTTTAGATTAGTGCTCTGTTTAAATTGAACCAAAAACATTTGTTGAAATGTGTTGATATATAGATATGTCGTAAACTAACAAAAAAAAATCGGTTTATACTGACTTATATCTATATGTTTTTAATGGCTCTTGGTAATGACTCTCATGTCATGTCGAGTCAAGTCAAGTCAAGTCAAGTCAAATATATTTATATAGCGCTTTTCACAATACAGATTATATCAAAGCTGCTTCACAGTATCAATCAAAACAACTTAACAATGTTTGTTTATTACTGGAAAAAAGACATCCAAGTTTGGTAGAGCTGATCAATGGTATGATTGGTTAATTAATTTGAATATCCCCAACTGAGCAAGCCAAAGGCAACAGTGGCAAGGAACTGAAAAACTCCATCCAGTGACCTAATGGTGTCCTAACACCCCATCAGATGACCCAATGGAGAAAAAAAAACCTTGGGAGAACCCAGGCTCAGTCGGGGGCCAGTTCTCCTCTGGTGTTTATGAACTAGAGGCCGAATTTACAGTAACTGTAAGATAAAACATTTATATGAATGCCTGGCTAAATAGATGCGTCTTCAGTCTAGTTTTAAACTGGGAGAGCGAGTCTGAGCTACGAACAATATCAGGAAGGCTATTCCAGAGCTTCGGAGCTAAATGTGAAAATGCTCTGCCTCCTTTGGTGGATCTGGATATCCTAGGAATGACCAGAAGCCTCGAATTTAGTGATCTTAAAGAGCGCGATGGATTGTAAGGCGATAGAAGATCCGTTAAGTAGACTGGAGCTAAACCATTTACAGCTTTATAAGTCAAAAGCAATACCTTGTATTTAATACGGAACTTTATAGGTAACCAATGAAGTGATGATAAAATCAGTGTTATATGATCATATTTTCTTGATCTAGTAAGAACTCTAGCGGCTGCATTTTGGACTAACTGTAGCTTGTTTATTGAAGATGCAGGACAACCAGCTAATAAAGCATTACAGTAATCTAGTCTCGAGGTCATGAATGCATGAACTAACTTTTCTGCATCAGAGACTGATAGCATATTACGTAGCTTAGCAATGTTTCTAAGGTGGAAAAAGGCAGTTTTTGTAACATATGAAATATGCTTTTCAAAAGACAGGTTGGAGTCTAATGTAACACCCAGGTCTTTTACTGTAGCGGATAAAGTAACAGGGCATCCTACTATGTTAAAGTCGTGCTGTGAAAGGTTTTTTGGACGGTTTTTAGAACCGATAAGTATTACCTCTGTCTTGTCTGGATTTAATAAAAGAAAATTATGCGTCATCCAATCTTTTATATCTTTAACACAATCTGTCAATTTGGATAATTTAGCGTATTCATCTGGCCGTGATGAAATATATATTTGAGTGTCATCAGCATAACAATGGAAACTAATTCCATGTTTCCTTAGAATATTACCAAGTGGCAGCATATATACATTGAGAATAATAAAGGGCCTAACACAGATCCCTGCGACACTCCATAGTTTGCCGAAGTTTACATTTACATTTACATTTAGTCATTTAGCAGACGCTTTTATCCAAAGCGACTTACATCTGAGGACTAAAGCAAGCGAGTCATCGTGAAGAGGGAAGAACGACGCAAGTGCTCAAAATACAAAGTTCAGGGATTGCTCAGAGTAGCAAAAGCCAGACAAGGGAAGATTTAAAAGGTTTAAATTTTTTTTATTTATTTTTTTATGTTAAGTACTCACGGAAGAGATGAGTTTTCAGTTGTCTTTTGAATGCTGTCAGGGATTCTGCATTCCGGACGAGGGTGGGGAGATCATTCCACCAGCATGGAACCGTGAATGAGAATGTTCTGGAGAGAGATTTAGTGCCTCGCTGTGATGGCACCTCGAGCCGTCGCTCCTTGGCCGATCGTAGGCTTCTGGTAGGGACATAGACTTGTAGTAGGGAGTGAAAGTAGGACGGAGCTGAGTCTGTGGTAGATCTGTAAGCAAGCGTCAAAGCTTTGAATTTGATGCGAGCAGCGAGTGGTAGCCAATGCAGGGAGGTGAACAGCGGAGTGACGTGGGCCCTTTTGGGCTCGTTGAAGACAAGGCGGGCTGCAGCATTCTGGATCATTTGTAGAGGTTTAGTAACACATGACGGAAGTCCAGCCAGAAGAGCATTGCAGTAGTCAAGCCTAGAGATAACCAGGGCCTGGACGAGAAGTTGTGTTGCACGCTCAGTTAGGAAAGGCCTGATCTTCCTGATGTTATACATTGCAAACCTGCATGATCGAGCTGTCTTTGTAATGTGGTCTGTGAAGGTCAGCTGGTCATCAAATATTACTCCAAGGTTTCTGACCGACCTTGATGGGGTGATTGAGGATGACTCTAGCTGGATAGTGAAGTCGTGCTGTAGAGACGGATTGGCAGGGAGAACGAGAAGTTCAGTCTTTGCCAGGTTGAGCTGCAGGTGATGTTCCTTCATCCAAGCCGAGATGTCAGCCAGACAGTTTGAGATTCGTGCAGCTATTGTGGGATCATCTGGTTGAAATGAGAGGTGGAGCTGTGTGTCGTCAGCATAGCAATGATAAGAGAAACCATGTGCCTGTATGATGGGTCCCAATGATGTGGTGTAGATGGAGAAGAGGAGCGGTCCAAGCACTGAACCCTGGGGAACCCCTGTGTTCAGTTGATGTGCTTTGGATACCTCGCCTCTCCATGCAACCCTGAAGGACCTACCTGTGAGATAGGACTCAAACCAGTGGAGGGAAGTTCCTTTGATGCCCAGTGATGAGAGGGTGGACAGAAGGATCTGATGATTCACAGTGTCGAAGGCAGCAGAAAGATCCAGCAGAATGAGAACTGAAGATTTGGAAGCAGCTTTTGCGATCCGCAGGGCTTCTGTGACCGACAGTAGTGCAGTCTCAGTTGAATGGCCTCTCTTGAAGCCAGATTGGTTGACATCTAGCTGGTTGGTCAGAGACAGGAAAGATGACACTTGGTTGAAAGCAACTCGTTCAAGTGATTTCGCAATGAATGGTAGGAGAGAGACAGGTCTGTAATTCTCTAATAGTGATGTGTCTAATGTTGTTTTTTTAAGCAGTGGAGTTACCCGAGCCTGCTTGAATGCTGAAGGGAAAATGCCAGTGTGGAGGGATGAGTTGATGATGTGTGTGAGTGCTGGTAGAAGTGTGGGAGAAATGGCTTGTAGAAGGTGTGAGGGGATGGGATCTAGAGGGCAGGTGGTAGGATGACTGGAGAGGAGAAGTTTAGATACTTCTTCCTCGGTTAGCGGAGAGAAGGTAAAGAGAAGGTTTCCGGTAGTGGGAGAGGATGGTTTGGGTTCCTGTGTGTGTGTGGAGTTGAGAACTGACTGCTGATAGTAGTTGTTTTGTTGGTGAAGAAGTTAGCAAAGTCATCAGCAGTTAAAGCGGAGGTGGGTGATGGTGGAGGTGGACAGAGGAGAGAGTTGAATGTCTTGAAAAGTATTCGTGTGTTAGAGGCGCTGTTGATCTTGCTGTGGAAATATGAAGATTTTGCAGCATGAACATCAGCAGAAAAGGAAGAGAGCAGAGATTGATACATACTTAGGTCAGACGTGTCTTTTGATTTGCGCCATTTTCTCTCTATTGCCCTGAGTTTGGTCCGGTGTTCACGAAGAACCTCAGATAACCAAGGGTTAGAGGGAGTAGCGCGTGCTGGCCTGGAGGAGAGAGGGCAGATATTGTCTAAAGAAGAAGTTAAAGTGTAGCATAAAGTATCTGTTGCGGTATTCACATCTAGAGATGAGAATTGTGAGGGAAGAGAAGATGACACAGCAGAGGAAAGATGGGAAGGAGAAAGTGAGCGCAGGTTACGTCTGAAAGTAACGGGGGTAGCGGGGTTGCTGGAGCATGGGTAGTGAGCTGTAGATTGAAAGTTATGAGGAAATGATCTGAAACATGGAGAGGTTTCACCAAAATGTTGTCTGGGATGCAGTTGCGTGTGTATACCAGGTCCAGTTGGTTGCCTGATTTGTGAGTACCTGTGGTGAAGAGCTTTATATCGATTTTTCTCCATTTAAGTAGACGAAATGGTAGCGGTCAGATAAGTATGACCTGAACCAGCTTAATGCTTGTCCTTGAACACCAGTGTAATTTTGTAGTCGATCTAAGAGTATTGTGTGATCTATAGTATCGAACGCAGCACTAAGATCAAGTAAAACTAGTACTGAGATACAGCCTTGGTCCGAAGCTAAAAGTAAATCATTTGTGATTCTAACAAGCGCAGTTTCAGTGCTATGATGTGGCCTGAATCCAGACTGAAACTTTTCATAGATGTCGTTTTCTTGCAAGAAAGAGCCGAGTTGAGTGGACACAACTTTTTCTAATATTTTTGACATAAATGGAAGATTCGAAATGGGTCTGTAATTTGCTAGGTTATTTGGATCTAATTGTGGTTTCTTAATAAGAGGTTTTATAACTGCCAGCTTGAACGTTCTTGGAACATGACCTAAAGATAAAGATGAGTTAATAATATTGAGAAGAGGCTCTTCCACTATAGGTAACACTTCTTTCAGTAGTTTAGTTGGTATAGGATCTAATAAACATGTTGTTGTTTTAGATGAAGTGATAAGTTTATTTAACTCTTTTTGTTCTATGGTTGTAAAGCATTGTAATTGTTCTTGCGGGGTGATAATTGCGGCCGAATTATAAGGCGCGAGCAAAGATCGAACGTTTACGATTTTGATTCTGATGCTTTCAATTTTCTCGGTGAAGAAGTTCATGAAATCATTACTACTAAACTGTAACGAGGTAATTTGTTCAGACGACGTCTGTTTATTTGTTAGTCTAGCCACGGTATTAAATAAAAACCTTGGATTATTTCGGTTGTTTTCTATTAATTTGCTGAGGTGCTCAGCCCTGGCCGTTTTAAGTGCCTTTTTATAAAGTGACATAATGTCTTTCTACACGATTCTAAAGACCTCTAAATTAGTTTTTTTCCATTTACGCTCTAAATTACGGGTTTCTCTCTTTAAAACATACGTAGTATTATTGTACCATGGTGCTATACTTTTTTCTCTGACCTTTTTTAATCTAATGGGTGCAACAATATCCAATGTTCTAGAGAGAATGGTGCTCATAGTGCTAGTAAGTTCGTCTAATTCATCTGTTTGTTTGGGTTCAGGCAGCAGCTGAGACAGATCAGATAAGCTATTTGAGAAATGATCTATGGTGGATGGACGGATTGTTCTACCTGGTCGATAACGTGGCGCAGCATGACATATTACAGCAGTGCCTAATATGCAAGTTACCAAGTAGTGGTCAGTGACATCATCACTTTGTGGAATGATATCTATATCGGTTGGATCGGTTCCATATGATATAATTAAATCAAGTGTATGATTAAGACGATGAGTTGGTCCGGTGACGTTTTGCTTGACCCCGAAGGAGTTTAATAAATCTGTAAACGCAGCCCCTAACGCATCATTTAAATTATCTACGTGTATGTTAAAATCTCCAACAATTAATGCTTTATCGACGTTGACCAAAAGATCTGATAGAAAGTCAGCAAACTCTTTTAGGAAATTGGCGTAAGGCCATGGAGGTCTATATACGGTAGCCAATGCTAGAGATAATAGGGATTTTTTTCTTACATCTAAGAGCGTAACATTTAGCACAAGCACTTCAAACGAATTAAACCTATGACGAGTTTTCTGAGTAACATTAAGGATATCTCTGTAGATTGTTGCAACACCACCGCCACGACCGATCAGACGGGGCTCATGCTTATAACAGTATCCTGGCGGAGTAGACTCATTTAGACCGAAAAATCATTTAGTTTAAGCCAGGTTTCAGTAAGGCACAGAACATCGAAATTATTATCTGTGACCATTTCATTTACAATAACCGCCTTAGGTGTGAGCGATCTAATGTTTAGAAGACCTAGCTTTAGAAATTGTTTTTGTTCACTAATAGCGAAATTTTTTGTTTTAATAACAATTAGATTTTTTCTAGATCCCGCAGTAGATTTATTATTTGATCTTAGTAAACGAGGAATAGACACAGTTTCTATGCAATGTTCTACACTAGTATTAATATCAATTAAATTGGTGCAGTAGAGACTGTGATTTGGATTTTTGGTTACTAGTCAAATGGTAATTAACATCTTGGAGATGTTATCCGACAGAAGATCTGCCCCAATTCTACTTGGGTGTAAGCCATAGCGCGGAAGAGCCTTGGTCGCTCCCAAAACAGATTCCAATTATTTACAAAAATCAGTTTCTGCTCATTGCACCATGACAATAACCATTCATTTAGCGCGAATAGTCTACTGAACTTTTCATGCCCTCGTCGGTACGTAGGAAGCGGTCCAGACACAATAATCGATGTTTCAGGCGATGTGCTGCGTACCGTATCGATAAGGCTCCTGAAGTCTTTCTTCAGAAACTCCGTCTGTCGCAGCCTAATGTCGTTAGCTCCCGTGTGCAGCATATCAGCTCCGATGCGCTCGTCACCGTTCAGGATCTCAGTTACCCGCGCAGTGATATCGAGAACACGAGCACCAGGAAAGCAGTGACTGTGCACCTTACTTTTACCTAACGTAGCGTGCATGTGTCGGACGGTGGAATCGCCGATGATCACAGCATCGCGTTCTGTTTCGCGAAGAGGGGAGAAGCGGTTCTGAGTGGAGATCTCGAAAACCGGGAGGGGCGAAAAGATTCTTGTCCTGACTCGCGGCTTCCGCGGAACCACCCAGGCTTCGTGGTGGTGTGTTGGAGCCGGAGTGAATGAAATCATGGCTGATCGTGACCTGGACGCTTGGGACCAATGCTGAGAAACGCACGGAGTAGACGAGGTCAGCGTCAGCGGGTTACTAACGTTAATCACTGATCCGTGTGCATCAGCGCGTGATGTTTCAAGAGCTAAACGCCGGTCTCTCAGCTCAGCTTGTCTCTCTAGAAGGTCACGGATCTGCTTTTCTACAGCTTCTAATTCAGACTACACCGCGAGCAATTCAGATCTGTTCTCATCTGCACCAAAAGGTAGATAACATACACCTGACATATTCGCCATTTTAACAGATGGACAGTAAGTTAGCAATGATGCAACCAGTGATGCTATTAATATTTATACTAATTTATGACTCAAGTCTTGGGTAAAAACCGTCTTTGTAGTGGTATGGGTGTAATGTAGACGCACGATAGACGGAAAACAAAAACAAACAAACTCACAGCGGGCAACGAGGCTGACAAAAGCAGTCGATCGCAGGGCGAACAGCAGTGAAGCGGTGTCTCGCTCTACGACCAACAACCAATGTTCAAACTGTATTTGCGCAAACAAACAAACGCAAACAAACAAACTCACAGCAGGCAACGAGGCTGACAAAAGCAGTCGATCGCAGGGCGAACAGCAGTGAAGCCGTGTCTCGCTCTACGACCAACAACCAATGTTCAAACCGTATTTCCGGTTCCAGCCGTATAATGGCTTGAGACGCGTCTGGCCAACAGTCCGAGTTGTAATTATGAGTTAAATGATGGTTCAGAAAAGAATAAAGAGAGAAATACGGAAAAACAGAAGGAAATATGAAGCTAATACGAGGCTTAGACAGCCACGACGCAAACAAACTCACAGCTCACAGCAGGCAGCGAGGCGGACAAAAGCAATCGAGCAAAGAGCAAAAAAATGTCTCAGATGCAATGTCTCAGATGTTTCTCCTGAAATAACCCAGTTCTCTTACATGTGTCTCAATTCCAGAAGAGATTGCCATGCTGCATAACCCAGCAGAGGCTCCCACATGTGAATCAACAAACACACTGAAATGATTCCGAACATCCTGGTGCCGTTCCAAGCCGAGAGTGCTACGTCTGCTATCCGTACACTGCATGCGAGTGTTTATGTGCAGTAATGTTTTAAGTGCTTCCTCTGTGAAATGAGAGGAACAGATGGATTTGGCAGATCCCATGGTACTGCTATCAACTCTGAGTCCCCATTGACAAAGACAAAAACTACAGTCCCCCCACCCCTTTGTTAAGCATGGCTGAATCATAATGCTTTCCCCTCATTTATTTAGTTCTGATAATTGCTTTAGATAACGGAAATGCTGACGGATGTAAATGGGGTTGCAGTGACAGGTTTAAAAACCTATCCATGGATGGCAAAATTTCAGCATCTGAATTATTATATTATATTATATTATATTATATTATATTATATTATATTATATTATATTATATTATTTAAAATAAAGTTTTACAAATTTGTTTTGTCACTAATTTGATTAATATTACTTATTTTATCATTGTCTTATATTATATTATATTTTAAATATTTGTTAGTAGTTCATATTAATCCTACTTATGTTTTACCATTATTATATTTCCTACATCGCTTCATAAATTTACCAATAACGTAGTACTTAATTTGTTAATTCTGGATCTTTTAGCTGTTGATAATTCAGGTTAATTGACTTCACATTAAAGTTGTTAATGTGATGGTGCATGTAAACTCATTAACGTTGCATAAATGAAGTATTAATTAAAACCAGCACAGTGCTCTCTCTTACATTAAATTTCTGCCTTTGGCCATGGTACTGTACTAGCTGTGTGAATACATAGAATGAGTAGGATTTGACTATAATTCTCATTTTTATTCCATCAGAACTGTTTGCTTATGCATGATGACCGTCATGCGAGCCTTCGGAGTGATGATCTGGGATCAGATTTCCCCCAGTCAAGATAAATGTCAGTTATAAGACAGTTCCTAGACCATCACTCGCGCACCTGACACACTGTAAGAATAGTGACCCACGTCTCACACTCCGCTGTGTCAATCTGACAGAGCTCCTCTATGGTGTGTTAACATCGCTGTAAGAACTCTTCACCTGTCAGTCAAACAGCAAATGATCGACAGCTAAGGGCTACGGTATGGATTCATTAGTTTCTCTTGGCTCTCTGATGCTAACTTCATGCTTACTGCAAGCTCTGCAGAATCTAACACAAATGCGAGCTCTAACTTATTCACCTTCTTTCAAATTATATTACATGAGAAAGAAAACAAAACACCCTCACACAAATGCAGAGGATAAGTGAATTAATTTAAATGTCCAATAACATTTAAATACCAAGATCTTAGCAGATGCCACTGTTTCTGCAAAAATGGAGCCCATTGTTACTGCGAGTTAAAGAATCTGTGATACGAACGATATGTCTACATTAATATAAATTATGTCAGTAATGGCGATACTATTTGAAACACGTGATTCAGATCATCAGCTCATTAGCAGAGTTTCATGATTTGAACTGAGTGTGTCATGTATGAGAGACATGATGGTGCCTTTCTGTGGGTCCAAGAGGAAAACCACTGCTGTATATCTTTTTACACATAACTGTAACCACTGTGCCTGTAATTAATAGTGTCATCAGTAATCACGCCAACGGCCTCGTGCCGCTCGCCACTGTTTATTGATAGAAAGTAACACAAATGGAAGAGTTCTCTACTGTATTTATTTCTTATTTTGTTCGCTATTCTTGATGAGTGCCATATAAACAGCTGTTCAATAGTTTGAAGGCAATACAATTATTATTATTTATTATTATTATTTAAATAAATTAATACTTTTCAGACAGGACTCATCAAATGTCTTGAAAGTTACAGTAAAGCCATTTATAATGTTAGAATATTTCAGTTGCAAATGAATGTAAATGTTCTTTTGAACTTTCTATTTATCAAAAAATCCTGCATTTGTTTTATTACGGTGTCCACAAAAATATTACAAAAAACAGTTGTCAACATTTATAATTGATAATAATGTACATTTATTCCATTACATGAAGTTTTAAAAAATGGAAACGAAAAGTTTTTAAAGTTTGTTTAAATTGTAATTATATTTTACAATATTACTGTTTTTACTGAATATTTAATAAAATAAATGGAGCCTTGGTGAGCATGCGAGACTTTCAAAAACATTTTAAAAAATGTGAACAATTGTGTATAATGGCTAAAAGGTGAAATTGATATTGCATTTGAATCTCAATTAGGTGAGAGATGTGTGTTCAAAGTTAATTGTATGTAGAATAAATTGTTGTAGAATAGCCTATCTCGTACATTATACTGACTTTTATTGACTGGATATGTGTTGCTCTCATTCTCTCTCTCTCTCTCTCTCTCTCTCTCTCTCTCTCTCTCTCTCTCTCTCTCTCTCTCTCTCTCTCTCTCTCTCTCTCTCTCTCTCTCTCTCTCTCTCTCTCTCTCTCTCTCTCTCTCTCTGTGTGTGTGTGTGTGTGCACGTCTTTGTTCTGCTTACTCAGCTACTTTTAAAGACCCATTTTAGTTGAACTCATCATGAGTGCAGCCTCAAGGACAACACCCCGATCTCCATCAGAGAGTCTGTCACTGCGTACGTGTAAACCTGTGCATTTCAGACAGGAAGTAGAGTTGTGCGTGTCTGTGAGCTGATGAGTTATACATTCACACTGAACAACTTGGCCTGCATTGTGCATCTGCGTGTATGTTTATAGTCTGTATTTAGCAGTGAGTGTGCATCTGGTTCAGTTCCAGGGTGAGTGAGGCGATAAATTCTTGTTTGAGTTAATCCAAATGTCAGAGGAGTGAATTGTTTAAACAGCACGGCTTGAAAAACATGGGAGAGAAAAATGTTAATGCTAAAGAGCGTAGGGTAAGATTGGATTAATGGAGCTAGTGAGGGATGGAAGAGGGAAAGATGGGATAGAAGTGGAGGGAGAGAAAGGGCATGCATCTCTGTTCTGCATGCCTGTGTGCCAGTTCACTGCATTAGCGTGCTTCTTCAGAGGCTGACAGAATTTGCACATGATAACGCACCCTGCCAAAGTAGTGCACGAGCCCAGAGACAGACCGAGAGAGAAAGAGAGAAGGGGATGGAGACAATGAGAAAAGTTTCCCCGAAGTAAGCAGATGCAATTGAACTCCACAAGGTTTTTAAAGGGGTAGTTCGCGAAAAATAAAAATACTGTCACTATTTGCACACCATAGCATTCCAAACTCATGTTATTTTCTGTAGTCCATAAAAGATGATGTTCAGAAGAATGTTCACAGTACTCTTTTCCATACAATGAAAGTAGAAAGTTATGAGGGGCTGTCAAGATCCAAAAATAGTCAAAGTATTCTGAAGTGGGAGGAACAAGATTGAAGTCACATTTGTGCATGTTCAAATGTGGCACGTTGCGGTTGGTTACGAGTCATATTATGATCAATGACTTTTTCTGCCATCAGTAGGTGTTTGATCAATCGGTGATGGCACTTTCACACTGAGCGAGATGCGATAAAGCTATGCAAGCCACAAATGAACGGAGCTTCACACTGAACGCGAAACGATTGATTGTCTAATTCACACACGCTGAACGAGAACAAATTTTTCCTCATGTATGTATCTCGTAGGTTTCCCCATTTTTCTTTGACTTCGTACAAAATCAACAGTAAATTTAAAGGAGCCGTATGTAAGATTGTGGCCAAAACTGGTACTGCAATCACTTTCAAATTACTGTAGAGCGGTGTATCCCCTCCCCCTCCTCCCTGACTCAAGGTTGCCAGATAGGCTGCTACAAGAAGCTTCCAATGGCAAGTGACGAGTCCTACACAGTAAGTTTTTTTTTTTCTGTTAATTATGTTTATGCTTCAAATGAGAGATGTCTTGCAAAGTAATTATATATCGCAAAAATTTACTAATGGCGATTAGCCAAATATAATCGTAAAGATGTACGCTCGTATGTGACAGTACATTGTTAGAACAGTAGCTGTTAGTCTAACTTGTAACGGTAGGTATCTGTCATTAACGTAAGTACAAGCACAAGCCTCTGTCACTGTGTGTAACCGATATCAAAGATACAGCTATTCATAGAGGTCAACTTGCAGCATGTGTAGTCCACAATATACGCGAAGAACGAATGAGGAATCATTTTTACCGAGGTAACGTTAAGCTACTGTCTCAATTACGTTTCACATTGCCATAATAGGCGTGCTAATGTTGTTTTCCTCAGCATCTCAGCATAATGACAGAGAAATGGGCTCTGATAATGCATTGCTAATGTTAGCAATGATGACTCGCCGTTTTTATTACGCAGAAAACAATTCCTTACCTTTTCAATTCGATGACCCACCTCCTCCATATGAGCTAACGTAACGTTACTTTGCACGAACATGCATAACTTTGTTCGACTGTCATGAATATTTGAAATGTCCATTTACCATCCATCAAGTACAAGTTAGCCAAACATAGATGAATCTTAACATTTCCTGTCCAGGAGAAAATTTGCAACGTTGGCGTCTGTCTTCAAATTCGCAACGTTGGCGTCTGTCTTCAAATTCTTCTCCGTTTTCAGCCGTCTCCATCTTTCAAAGGCATCTCCTATACAGATCCTTGTTTTATTTCGGACTTTGTCACGAAGTATTTCGGTTTCTTAACGAGTTTTTTTTTGGTTTCGCAAAGTTAGACATTTTTTTTATCCGATTCCGACATGTTTGTAGCTGCAGCTGTGGTAACTAGAGCAGAGCTAGCAACCCGGATGCCGCAACACTACTGACTTCGTGATTGGTAGATAGGTGGAGGGTGGCGCATCAGACCAAAACACAACATGACAACATCAACATCAGTTGAGGGCTGCAACTTCACTTTTTAAATGACAATATCCTGGCCGTACTACTGTTGTCAGTGATATAAGTATTTGAAATAAACATGATTTTTTAATGTCTAGTGACATATCAGGGCCATTTTATGATTAATTGAAATACATTTCTTACACACGGCTCCTTTAAGTTTAGTACTACACAGAAACCGTCCTCGATTGCGTGTAATAACTTACGACTGTGATCTAAAGTGGATTAATGGATTCTTTTGGTTAAATAATAGGCAGACGTGCATTATTTGTATAGTGTTTTACAATAAACTGAACACTACACTTTCTGAGCATTTCTCATGTAAGCATTTCTCATTCTTTATTGTTAAAAAAATAACCTGAGCTGCATGAAAAACACATACAGAACATATATCATTGTAATCATTATATTTATTTGGCTTCATGTTTCATAGAAACTTCTCTCTCAGTTGTTTATGTGTGGAAAAACTAAACGCTTTTAGCTCCACCAACTGGAGATTTCACTTTGAAACTGACGTGAAACGTGCAGGACGCAACGTGTTTCACAAAATGTTGCCACAGGGACGTTTTTTTAATGAGCCTGGGCTGAGAAACTGAACTCAACGTCGTTCCATAGGGATCTATTGTTGCGATTCAAGAGCGTGTTTGCGATGTACATTCGCGCCGTTTAGGCCTAATCGAGTTCAGGGTGAAAGGACCTTCACACCGTGTCCTAACTACATGCGACGCCACGACGCGCGATAAAAGGTATCTTTTCCATGTTAATCAGAGTTCTCTTACGAGAGTATCTCTCGTACTGCTTAATATCTTACGCTATGGGGAAAACCTCTTTTCCACGAGATATTGAAGCCAAAAATGATCCTTAATTTTGAATTAATGTAAAACGCTGTGCAGCAGCATGCAGACATAGGCAGGACAGCTCGCGCGCCTATTGGCTGCCCTGCGGCAACAGCAGCAGCCTATCGAGAGAGGCGCTGCGTGACACATATCCAATGGGGGCATTTCGCGCCCATTTCGTCACGTCCCGCCAGAAAAGGCGTGGTCTCGCCCTGTAAATATTGCTCGATAAGGCTGGTACACTGATTTTCATCTCTTCAGCAAAGCATCACGCATCGCTGGATCCGGAGTGAGAAGCCACGCCGTCTGAGAAAAAGCATACAGCGGAACGAGCCATTGAGTCTGAAGTCGCTGGCATCGCCGCCTTTAGCCGCAGTACCTGCTACGCTTTCCGGCGTTATATCCTTTTCAAACTGTGTGTGTGTGTGTTCGCCGCTGCGACACACATTTTTTCACTGTCTCTCTCTCTCTGCTAAAAGAGCTGCGTCTTTTTCAAGATGCAAAGATCCTGCGGGTCGTGCCGAGCCACACTCAGCGACGGGGACCGTCATGTTATCTACGTTTCCTGCCTGGGTGAGGATCATGCGGCTCTCACTCTCATCGACGGCAGATGCCCTCACTGTGAGCTACTGCCTATGGTGACTCTGAGGACTCGCCTGGCATCCTTCTCAGAGCCTGAACTTCAGCCAGCTGTAGCGCCGCGCCGTAAAAAGCGCCATGCTCAGCGCGCTCCCGAGCCTTCTTCTGCCCGCCAAAGCTTGCCGGTTCGCCCGCCAGCTTCGGCGGCATCGCTCGAGTCCCTCAAGGACGGACAGTCTGCCGCCGCTTCCTCCATTGAGGTCGACGAAACAGCCCCGAGCCTTCTCCAGCACGTGACAGCTCGCCGGTTCGCCCGCCAGCTTCACCAGCTTCACTTGAGTCGCTCACTGATGGACAACGGCCGCCGCGCGCCTCCGCTTCCGCCATTAATGACGACGAGATAGCTGCATCTGTAGAGAAGGCCAGCTTCAAAACCGCGGCTAGCTTTCTTTACGTTATAAGAAAGCTACCCTGCCCCCGCCCCCCGTGGGCATGCGTCAACGGCGAAATGAGGAAAGAGTGTGTTTTTAGTCCCGCCGAGGCCGGACCAATCTCCATTTCTCAAACATTTCTCAGCTCCTCTTAGTTTGAGCGGCTGAAAATGTCAATATTGCAGCAATGAGCCTGTTGTAATACACGCACGCCTGCAAACAAACGCCGACACACACAAAACTGTGATGACGCTCTTTATCCGCTCTTTATGTGGCTCAGTGGCGAAACCCAAAGCCTTCGCACGGGAGACCCGTGTTCGAGCCCAGCTCTCGCAGCGGATAAAAATTTAGTCTTGCCGCAGCCAGACTTACACCCAAACTTTTCACTCGTTCAGTTCCGAGAAAATGCGACTGTTCCAGTGTATTTGGCAGTAAACAAGCCGGTACCATGGCCCGCTTGCCTGCACACAAATGCCGTTTCCACGGCGACCCAGAAAAATCATGTAAGCAGTGTATTTTCTGGTATTCCGGCCACAGCCGATGGTGTTATGAGTGTATTAAAGATGCCACAGCCCAGTGTTCATTTCTACACACAAACACAGCCCGCCAAAGTGCAGGGCTCGCACAAATGAGTTCGACTCATGTCAATTGTGCATTAATTATAGTGAATGTGCCCACAACCCAGTGCCCACAAACACTACACACTGCATGTGCCACGTTTTCTGTAAAAGAAACCAACACACATACAGTCAGCTAAGGCCCACGGTGTTTAAGTCTAGCCGTGGCCAGACTCTACCGAAACTTCTCGCTCGTTCAGTTCCAAACAATGTGACTGTTCCAGTGTATTTTGCAGTAAACAAGCTGGTACCACAGCCCGCTTGCCTGCACACAAACGCCAGTTTTAAGGCGACCCAGATAAATCCCAAAAAGAGTGTATTTTCTGGAATTCCGGCCAGGGCCGATGGTGTTATGAGTGTTGTAAGAATGCCCACGTCTCAGTGCCCATTCCCACACGCAGACACAGCCCGCCACAATACAGGGCTAGCACAAATATAATCGACTCATGTCGATTGTGCAATAAATGTAGTGTACGTGCCCACAACACAGTGCCCACAAACACTACACGAAGCATGTCCCACGGTTTCTGTAAAAACGAAACCAACACATTTTCAGTTGGTGCGAGCGTGCGACAGTGTTCTCAGTGCAGCGAGTGTGCCCGCTATCCCGCGCCCACATTCCCTCACAGACATGCCGAACCCCACAGGGCTCGTCCCGCTCGCCTTCTCTCCACAACCCGTCAGAGAGAAGCTGAGCGCGGTCGGGCTGCCCGCTGTGATCGGCGCATCCCCCACCTCGCACACTACAAACACAGTGTCTATTTCTCAGCACACCGGAGCTCTCCGGCCGCCGCTATACCGCGGCCAGAGCCCAGATTTCATTCTACCTCTAGCTATTCATGCAGATGCGTGGGCAAAGCTTCCCGGGGTATCAGAACGGGTGCTGAACACTATAAAAAGAGGCTATTTGCTGCAGTTCGCTCGACGCCCCCGCCTTTGCGCGGCGCGAGTCGAAACGACGGTAAAAAACGAAGTATCTCATCTACTTCGAGCCGAGATAGCGAAACTACTGAGCAAAGGGGCTATAGAACCTTTATCTCAGGCTCAGAGCGAAGGGGGTCTATACAGCAGGTATTTTCTGGTACCGAAAAAAGACGGGGGTCTCAGACCCAATCTAGATCTGTGACGGCTGAACAAAACGCTCACGAAGCGCCAGTTCAGAATGATTAGGAAAATTGCATCAGGAAAATCCTCGCGCAAGTGCGCCAAGGAGACTGGTTCATGTCAATAGATCTGAAGGACGCTTATTTTAGAATACAAATAGCGTTACGTCACAGGCAATTCTTGAGATTCGCCTTCGAGGGCCAGGCATACCAATACAAAGTCCTGCCGTTCGGCCTGTCCCTGGCACCCCGTACTTTTAAGAAGTGCATGGACGCGGCTCTCGCACCTCTGAGATTTCAGGGCATGCGAATTTTGAACTACTTGGACGATTGGCTGATTCTAGCTCGATCACAATCAGAGCTCATAGAACACAGGGCCACATTACTCGAACATCTCGAGAATCTGGGTCTCACAGTCAATTGGGCGAAGAGCTCGCTGTCTCCCAGCCAGAAAATATATTTTCTGGGAACAGTGCTGAACTCGCTATCTATGACAGAGCATCTGTCGCCAGAGCGCACACGGGACATTCAGCGCGCCGTGGAATCTTTTCGCCGCGGCTCGACTGTCCAGCTCAAGAGGTTTCAGAAAATGCTGGGTCTCATGGCCTCAGCAGCTTCAGTGCTCCAGCTGGGTCTGCTTCGCATGCGCCCACTGCAGCTGTGGCTGAAAGCGCGGGTTCCGACCAGGGCATGGACCGCTGGTCGGTTTCGCCTCCGGGGCGATCTGAAATGCGTCTCAGCTTTGGAGCCTTGGAAGAAAACCGACTGGTACCAGTCAGGTGTGAGTCTGGGGACTCCCTCGAGTGTGAAGGTGGTGTCCATGGACGCCTCCACCTCGGGATGGGGAGCGCTGCTCGAGGGCAGACCGTTCTTTGGCCAGTGGTCAGAACGGGAAAAGCTCCTACATATAAACTGTCTGGAAATGATGGCAGTCGACAACGCGCTGCGGCGCTTCTGTCCCCAGATAAGGGGTCACCACGTCTTGGTCCGGTCGGACAACATGTCAGTGGTGGCGTACATAAATCGCCAGGGCGGCATCAAGTCCCGAAACCTTTACAGGCTAACAGAGTGCCTCCTGGTCTGGGCTCAGCACAACCTGCTTTCACTGAGAGCAGCGCATGTGCCTGGTCACCTGAACTGGGACCAGACAGGCTGTCCAGAGACAATGTCCCAGCAGGGGAATGGTCGCTGCACCCGCAGACGATCCAACTGCTGTGGGAGACATTCGGCAGAGCGCAGGTGGACCTGTTCGCGTCCCGCGAGAACGCTCACTGTCCGAAATATTTCTCCAAGAGCAAGGACGCGCTGGCCCACGTTTGGCCCCGCTGTCCCCTCTATGCTTTTCCCCCCATCTCGCTCCTGCCTCAAGTGCTGGAACGGATCAGGGAAAATGGATGCCCAGTGCTGCTTGTGGCTCCGCTCTGGACAAACCAGGCATGGTTTCCAGTCCTGATGCGGCTGACCAGCACTGCCCCGTGGCCAATACCATTGAGGAGAGACCTCCTCTCCCAGGCCAAGGGCTCGATTTGGCATCCTCGCCCGCAACTATGGTCCCTACACGCATGGGCCATCAACGGGTACCCGCTATCCTCCCGGAGGGAGTGCTAAACAAGATCACGCAGACAAGGGCCCCGTCTACAAGACGGCTCTACTCCTCGAAATGGTCTGTGTTCTCTGCCTGGTGTCAAGCTCAGGGCTTTTCACCCGTAGACTGCGGGGTCACGGAAGTACTTTCCTTCCTTCAAGAGCTGCTGGATAAGGGCAGGACCCCATCCACGCTCAAAGTGTACGTGGCGGCTATAGCAACGTTTACAAAACCTGTGTCTGGCCAGTCACTGGGGAAGAACGACCTAGTCGTGCGATTCCTCAAGGGAGCTCGGAGGTTGAACCCTCCTAGACCTCCTTCAGACCCGGTGTGGGACCTTTCTACGGTTTTGGAAGCCATGAAAGGTGCCCGTTCGAGCCAATCCATTTGTCATTTGTCAGACATGAAGCATCTGTCTTTCAAAACGGTGTTTCTTTTGGCTCTCGCTTCAGTGAAGCGCATAGGGGACTTACAAGCGCTTTCAGTAAGCGCATCATGTATGGAGTTTGGGCCTAATGACTCAAAAGTCATACTCAAACCGAGGCACGGGTACGTGCCCAAATCCCTCAACACACCGTTCAGGGCCCAGGTGATTTCCCTGTGCGCTCTCTCGGTTCAAGATGAGGAGGAGGATGCGAGTCTCCTTTGCCCTGTCAGGGCACTGAGAGCTTATGTGTCCCGCTCGTCTGCCTTCAGGCAGACCGAGCAGCTCTTCGTTTTGTTTGGCGGACGTTCCAAGGGACTGGCCGCATCAAAACAGAGCCTATCCAGATGGATAGTCAACGCCATAGCACTGGCTTACACTTCTAAGGGCCTGCAGTGTCCTTTGGGTGTCCGAGCGCACTCCACGAGAGGCGTGGCCTCGTCGTGGGCATGGTATAGTGGCGTTACCTTGCAAGATATCTGTACGGCTGCGGGCTGGGCCTCGCCGTCTACATTTATAAGGTTTTATAACCTAGAGGTTCCCTCCTTACAAGCCAAGCTTCTGTCGGTATAGAATTCAGTGTTATCTGCCCCGCTGTGCCGGCCCAGATGCTGAGTTTTGCTTGTGCATCGCTCACTGAGCGATAACACGGCTCCATGGGTGTTGAATAACCCGTATTTTTAACCAGTTCAGGCTGAACACGCTCACCCTGTCTGTGTGAAACACTATTAACATAACTAGCTCCTATAGGATGCTATTTCATGGGGAATGATGCTTGCAGCCTCTCTTCTCTGACTCTCTGTGAGTCTATGGTGATTATGCACTACATGAGCCCCGGGCTACTGCCCTTGGGACTTTGGTGTCGGATCCCAGTACGCACGGCGTTTTGCATTGTGTTCCCCATAGCGTAAGATATTACGCAGTACGAGAGATACTCTCGTAAGAGAACGTACTCGGTTACTAACGTAACCTCGGTTCTCTCTAGAGAGGGAACGAGTACTGCGTATCTTGCCGTGCATACACAGCTTTGGTTCGCTTCGGCGATGAAAACCAGTGTACCAGCCTTATCGAGCAATATTTACAGGGCGAGACCACGCCTTTTCTGGCGGGACGTGACGAAATGGGCGCGAAATGCCCCCATTGGATATGTGTCACGCAGCGCCTCTCTCGATAGGCTGCTGCTGTTGCCGCAGGGCAGCCAATAGGCGTGCGAGCTGTCCTGCCTATGTCTACATGCTGCTGCACAGCGTTTTACATTAATTCAAAATTAAGGATAATTTTTGGCTTCAATATCTCGTGGAAAAGAGTTTTTCCCCATAGCTTAAGATATTACGCAGTACTCGGTCCCTCTCTAGAGAGAACCGAGGTTACGTTAGTAACCGAGTACGTTTTTGTCCTAACCATGGCGACACGCGACAATTCTATTTTAGAAACGGTTTCTACTTTTCTGCGACGTCGCGCTGGAACACGTGTGGCAATGATAACCTCAGGTACTGTTCATGTGCTTTATTTAATGTTAAAAGCGTGTAATGTGACTTTGAATATCATTTAGTGCTCCCAGCTTTGTAGCTGTAAATGCAACAATGGATAATTCACCTCAGGTCTTGAAATTAAACAAATGGAAACAAGAACGTTCATACTGTGAACAAACAAGAGTACTATTTGACAAAGATTGTTTTAGTAACTCAGTAGCCTATGTATTTGAATAATGTTTAAATGGTGTAATATTTGTGAATTTGATTATGTAGCCTACTTATCCATTTTCTTGCGATTGCCATCAAGATTACTCTCTGGTGCTGTGCACTTGCCGCGAGAGCCCGCCCACACGCTGTTCTGATTGGCTGTGGGTTTTGATTGATTTTTACGCATCTCGCAGTCGCGTCTAGTGTGGACAGACAAATTATTTGTCGCTGGAATCTTATCGCACCGCGTCTGGTTAGGACACTGTGTAAGGCTTAATCCTGGCTTAATCTCTAAGCCCTGTCTGTGAAACCAGGCCATGTTTTGTGTGTGTGTGTGTGTGTGTGTGTGTGTGTGTCTAAGCTTTACAGCTCCTCTTCATCATTCACTTCCATTGTATAATAAAGAGCAGCATCAACATTCTGTTAAACTTCTTTTGTGCTCCTGGGAACAAAGGAAAAAGGTTTGATATGAAAGTCAGTAAATACTTTTTATTTTTGTGTGTGTATTGCCTCAACACTTTCAAGCAAATTTGACAAAAAAAAAAAAAAAAAAACGAACAAAAAAAACAGCATGATGCTTCATAAAAGGCTTACAAGGATAACATAATGCTTTTCTCCATGGCATGAGTTGATGCTACGGCCTTAAAAACCGTTTCAAGAAACTACTACATCTCAAAACTGCTTTTTACAAGTGATCTTAGATGTTCTACTTAAAGCAGCCTTTTTTTTAATGGCGTCTGACCGCTTTCAGCCTGGATTCTTCGAGGAGTTCAGGCTGGGCGAGGAAAGGAGTGGCACCCCAACTTCAAAGCCACCCAGATTTCACATGTGATGCAAGACCTTGCAATGATTTCGCCTGAAGGGCATGGTCTTGCTGTGTAGCAGGTGTTTAGATAAGACTTGCCAAAAATACAGAATTATAAAAATACCCCTCTATCATAGATATTATTATTCTAGAAAGAGCTGATTTAGACAGTTTAATATTGTGATGTGTTTGCATCATTGTTACCATGATTTAACATTGAATATGACAGCAGATTTGTGCTGAGAGAGGAACTTTAACTTAATACATGAGTTAATCCTCCATATTGTGTTTTTATTGAGTCGTATTTACCAAGCTGCTTCTTGTTTGCCATTTGACGTTAAAGTTTTTATACATGAAATTCTTCTGGGCTTTTGAGTTTGTAATATTATGCCTGCTATCTTTAAATTCAAACTTGAAATTACTGTCAGTCATTAAATATTGAAATCCTTGAAAAGATAAATTCAACAAAACAAGAAGTAAATCTAGTTGCATTGCTTTTCATATTCTTCATCTAAGTTTTCATTTGTTTTATGGTGCATATTTGAGACGGTATAAATAAATAAAAAATGTTTCTACGTTAAGAGAAAACCATGGAACATTTATTCAGGCGTATACTGTTTTGTATAGATGGAAGCGTAGAACTTGTTAGCATGCAACAGTTTGATGTAATTTATGTTTTCAAAGCTCTGGTAAATGGAAGAAAATGTGATAAAGCCTTTATGTGAATCAAAGCTTATTTATACCCTCAAAGGAAGAAACAGGCATATTTTTCTCCACACATTTTTCCTTTCTTTTATTCTTTTTTTTTTTTTTTTGTCTCTTACATAAACACTCTTCAAAGGCACGACGAGGCCCAGCAGCAATAATTGCAGACAAATAAAATAATTCTTTAGGCGTATGCCGCTAAATGGCTTAATCAGCATTTGAGAAGTCCTGGTTAAAAAAAAAATGACTAAAGAAAATTTTTTAAAGGTACTATTTTATTCATAATTTTCTTATGGTCTTAGAGAAGAGAGCATCACAGTATTGCATTCCTTTTTCAGCATCATATTTGTATATAGGCATCTTTACACATCTTTAAAGAAAAGATTCATATGCTTTCTAAATCATGAATGCAATATCCGCTAAATCAGTGTTTCTCAACATCTCCTGCAGGGACCCCCTGACAGGACATGTTTTTGTTTTAACCCTGAAATGGCACACCTGATTCAATTAGTCAGCTACACATTAAGCCTTTGAGCCTTTAATTAATTGAATCAGGTGTGCCATTTCAGGGTTAAAACAAAAACATGTCCTGTCAGGGGGTCCCTGCAGGAGAGGTTGAGAAACACTGCGCTAAATGATCATTCAGCATATAGGTGACATGTTGTTTCACAAGCACCCCTTCAAAAATTAATAGCTGAAAATATACTTTGAATAGAGCTGGGTTTGCTGTTCCCATTGCATATTGGACAATTACAATGTTGTTTAACAATTACAATGCTGATAATTTGTTACTGAGTAGAACTTAAGTGCATCATTACAGGAATTGTCAAGCCCAAAGTAGCTCAACTAAGGCTGAAATTCTTGTTCCGTTGTTGTTCCCCTTTGTTTGGAAACTTAATAGATGCACACAGGATTACCAGTGCTGTCTTGAACTACTCAATCACATTACCTGTACTGTATGTGCTCTTGCAACTGCTATTATAAACCTGCTGTACTAGAAATTAGTGGATGGAGGGTGGAGGAATAAAGTGGGAAGCGCACATTTGGCACATAAGCTCACTCAAATATCATTTAACACTTTATTTATATCATTAACACTTTAGTTTTAGTGCAGAGTGTGTGAAGTCTCTCAAAGTAGGCTACGTTTATCAGATGGCATTTTAAAGGTGATTTTTTTAAACCTTTAATTTACTGTTTTCAATTATTGTTGTTGTAAATATTATAATATCTTTGCAGTGCATTATCATTTATGATGAGTGGCTTTGTTTCTGCTAAACAGTGAAAGATCTGTTTAAATTGGTTGTTACTGACCCCGTTTAAAATGTAAAAGCAGCTATATTTTCATCAGTTTTATTGCAATGTGGCAGAGGGAAAATATTAAAAAGACAATATGCTGTTTCCAAATTTGAATAATTTACTTGTATATTGTCATTGTTCAAAAGTAGACGTTACTTTCTATTTGTTGTTACTTTGAAGGTTGACAGTTTCTTCTTTTTTTCCATTTTTTACCTGCATTAAAGTATTATGATCCTGAAGAGAAATGTTTTTAATTTAATTCATATTTATTTCCATAACACCTAAATGACTATAAATATATTTCTAAAACATTTTTAGGTAACACTTTATTTTACAGTGTATTTGTTACATGTTACATCTACTTATAGTAATACTATAGTAATAACAGTAAATTATGCATAATTACAGTACATGCTACTAACCCTAAACCAAACTTTAATCCTAACTGTATAGTAAGTACATGTAGTTATTTAATATTACAGTACTTAAAGGTACAATATGTAAGATTTTTGGATTAAAAATACCAAAAAAGCACTAGAACAATGTTATATATGTTTACAGGTCCTTCTCAAAAAAATTAGCATATTGTGATAAAGTTGATTATTTTCCATAATGTAATGATAAAAATTAAACTTTCATATATTTTAGATTCATTGCACACCAACTGAAATATTTCAGGTCTTTTATTGTTTTAATACTGATGATTTTGGCATACAGCTCATGAAAACCCAAAATTCCTGTCTCAAAAAAATTGCATATCATGAAAAGGGTCTCTAAACGAGCTATCAACCTAATCATCTGAATCAACTAATTAACTCTAAACACCTGCAAAAGATTCCTGAGGCTTTTAAAAACTCCCAGCCTGTTTCATTACTCAAAACCGCAATCATGGGTAAGACTGCCGACCTGACTGCTGTCCAGAAGGCCATCATTGACATCCTCAAGCAAGAGGGTAAGACACAGAAAGAAATTTCTGAACAAATAGGCTGTTCCCAGAGTGCTGTCCTCAGTCGGAAGTCTGTGGGAAGGAAAAAGTGTAGCAAAAAACGCTGCACAACGAGAAGAGGTGACCGGACCCTGAGGAAGATTGTGGAGAAGGACCGATTCCAGACCTTGGGGGACCTGCGGAAGCAGTGGACTGAGTCTGGAGTAGAAACATCCAGAGCCACCGTGCACAGGCGTGTGCAGGAAATGGGCTACAGGTGCCGCATTCCCCAGGTCAAGCCACTTTTGAACCAGAAACAGCGGCAGAAGCACCTGACCTGGGCTACAGAGAAGCAGCACTGGACTGTTGCTCAGTTTTGCATGTCATTCGGAAATCAAGGTGCCAGAGTCTGGAGGAAGACTGGGGAGAAGGAAATGCCAAAATGCCTGAAGTCCAGTGTCAAGTACCCACAGTCAGTGATGGTCTGGGGTGCCATGTCAGCTGCTGGTGTTGCTCCACTGTGTTTTATCAAGGGCAGGGTCAATGCAGCTAGCTATCAGGAGATTTTTGAGCACTTCATGCTTCCATCTGCTGAAAAGCTTTATGGAGATGAAGATTTCATTTTTCAGCACGACCTGGCACCTGCTCACAGTGCCAAAACCACTGGTAAATGGTTTACTGACCATGGTATTACTGTGCTCAATTGGCCTGCCAACTCTCCTGACCTGAACCCCATAGAGAATCTGTGGGATATTGTGAAGAGTAAGTTGAGAGACGCAAGACCCAACACTCTGGATGAGCTTAAGGCCGCTATCGAAGCATCCTGGGCCTCCATAACACCTCAGCAGTGCCACAGGCTGATTGCCTCCATTCCACGCCGCATTGAAGCAGTCATTTCTGCAAAAGGATTCCCGACCAAGTATTGACTATTGAGTGCATAACTGAACATAATTATTTGAAGGTTGACTTTTTTTTTGTATTAAATACACTTCTTTTATTGGTCGGATGAAATATGCTAATTTTTTTAGACAGGAATTTTGGGTTTTCATGAGCTGTATGCCAAAATCATCAGTATTAAAACAATAAAAGACCTGAAATATTTCAGTTGGTGTGCAATGAATCTAAAATATATGAAAGTTTAATTTTTATCATTACATTATGGAAAATAATGAACTTTATCACAATATGCTAATTTTTTGAGAAGGACCTGTATATAAGAAAAATATATACTTACATTATCCCAAATGTTTCCAACAATGTTTAAATCCAGAGAAATCCGCAATTGTAACCAGTGTAATGGCCCTTGTCATTGCGTCGCCTGTCAATGATGTCCTATCCCACGTTACCCTCGATTTCCGGGTTTACTTCCATAGAAACCATGAAAACATCAATGAGTGAACTACTGTTTAGATACTTTTATCAACAGAAAACAAATCATTGTTATATAGCTCAACATGGTTATTGTTTGAATTCTTGTTTTCTTGCTTTACTGCGAGTAACGTGACTAACATGGCATAATTAGTAATCAAGTAATTTTCTTCACCATACAATATATTTTAAAATTAATTGCATGCTATTTAGCGACACAAATGTCATCTAGCTTTTACTAATATGACATTCTAACATCAATGTAGCTCACTGCAGTGTGCAACAAGTGTCTCATACCAGCCACCGAGCAAACGCACAGAGCAACGTTAACATAACTTTAAACACACTCAAATGTATTTTTAGTATGATTGTTTTGACCGAGTAAATCAGCACTGTGTTAACCAACAATTTTAATTTGTCAAATAAAGTGACCGGTATGAGTAGTAATTCAGCACTTGCGGCTATTTCATCAGAATTAAATAAAATAACATGAAGGAGGTGGAAGATAAACGTAACTTTAATCGTTTAAAAAACTTAAACAACAAAATGGAAGGAGTGGCAGTGGCCGACTGTAGCATATAAGTATTATAAAAACAGCAACATAAATGTCTCAGGCTCTTACTCCCACTCATACCACAGTAACATTAATAAAACTTTAATACATTAGCTCATCCATGAACATGATTTCTGCCTTGAGTCCCGTCGGATTGCTTCCATCGGCTGTGGAGGTGAAGATGACAACTCCCATGATCATTCACAGCATCAAACTACACCTTTGATATTTAATATGGCCTCTAGTGCCGAAACTCACATACTGTGCCGTTAAATATATAATTACACTAACAACGACACCTTAAAATAAAAATGCAACCTTTTTTACTGATGATATATCCATATAGCTCTCAATAATATTACATTTATTAAATATTATTGTGTTACCACCCCATCCATCCCCACCAAATTGTCCATGGACCTTCTATTAAACTGTCAGGTTGACAGTTAGTCTGTTAGTAGGGATTATGAAAATCAGTACAGGAGTTACTGTATGGTGACTTATCTTTCTATCTTTAGCAAAGCAACTGTCCGCTTGGAATGCATCACTCATTGGCTGTGATGGACAGCTGATTAATGCTGCTATTCTTTCATTATTCATAACTCACTCACCCACTTATTTAATCACTGACTCACCAAATGAGTCAGAGGTCAGTCAGGCATTTTAATAGACTATTCTCCCCTATCAGCTAATTATGTTTATTGCCTGCTTGAAAATCGTTTATTAATGCCTGTTAGACCCAGAAAGATGATGCAAGATGGCACCGATGATCGCATTTACCGGGACGGGTAATTACCAAAACTTTTGCTGACATTTGACCTTGGCTCATATGTGCTCTAATCAGTCGGCTGCTCAAAAGGTTAATATGTCAAAGTCTACTAATGAACCAGTTCACTCCTGACCTTATTTAAATGGTCTACGATGGTGTTAAGAAGCGTGAGCAGAATGTTTATCAGCTTGTGTGTTTTGATGTTTCTAAGGGTTTACTGGGTTGCACTTTATTTTACAGTACGTGCACTTACATGTACTTACAGTATACTTACCTAAGAAAGTGCTGGTTAATGTAAGGTTTTGGTGTAGGTTCAGGTTTAGTACCTAGTTATTACCCAGTTATCATAATTACTGTACTAAGTACATAGTGTATACATGGTGAAAAGGGCTGTAAAATAAAATGCTACCATTCATTGTGCTGACAGACAATGCTGTAAAACTGGATTTTTACATTTTTTGAAGAACAGTGCACATGCTAAGGTATTGTGGTTGGTTGAAAGGGTGCTGCTAAACTGTTGTTAGGGAGATCTGAGTGGTTGCTAAGGTAATCCGGGAGGTCACTCGGTGATTGGTTATCCCTCTGTTATTGTTAACTTATGAGTCACACTTGTGCTGTTATCTGTAACAAACTGTATTTGTTTTCCATTATAATTTTACTATAGGGTACATTGGGGCTAAAGGTGCACCAGGGTAAAAGGTGCATTTGACTTTATTCTCTTTTACACCACTCGATGGCACACAAATTCACAAAAATATCCTTAACGTGATCACGGACAGCAATGCAAAGGTGATTTTGTGCTAATTTGATCTAATATTTAATGTTTTTGATTTATGTAGCAGTGGAAAATGAATAAAACTTTGACTAGCCTATATTTTGAGACAAAGGTCTTAATGATTTTCAGTTCTGTTCATGGTAATTAAAGCAACAGTTTTTTTCAATAACATAAGAATATGTGAACGTATTGTATTTGGAATAAAAGGCACCCCGTCCCTTGGGGTGAAAGGCACAATAATTAACATGATAATAAATAAAGACTTGTCCATTTGTTGACATGACATGGTTAGATTTAGATTGTAAATACATAGATATCAAGTTGGGTGTCCACTTTAGAGATAATCACCATTTCATTTATAATGAAACCAAAAATTATATTAATCATATCATATAATAAAATGTCATATTTATTTGTTACTACTGTAAAGCTATATTAATTTATTATATCGTGCAATACTTTCAGAATCTTTACTTTTTTAAAATAATTTTGTTTCTGTATTTTTAAAATGAGCGTATTTTAATGACAGTAGATTTATTTCATGAAAATTAATCATTTTATGTATCAAAATAAACAGAAAATAGTGAAAACTTTGCTAAAGTGATTGTTTTGAACAAGTATTAGCTTGAACATTATAAAAAAAAAACTTATAATTTTAGCTAAAGTATTTGTATCAATACTTTGTGCCTTTTGCCCCATGCTGGTGAGCCTTTTACATCCATCCATCCATCCATCCATCCATCCATCCATCCTATATCTATCTATATATCTATCTATCTACCATAATAAAAATAATTAGAAAATTAAAGCTGCAAGCAGCATTTAGTGGTGTTCAAGCAGTTAAGGCAGTTAAGGCAGTTAAGCGCATAAGCTTTAAAAGACATTAAGTTTTATGTAGCAAGCATTTAACCACTGACATCATAGATGGAATAGACCATGTTTTAGTATGATTCATCATGATTTACCCTGTTCTACCATGGTTTACCACAATTGAACACATTCCAGTATGATTTACCATTTTTCGATAATTATTGATCCAGAGAGTCCAGAGAATAGGCCTAGACTGGTTTGGTTCCGATCGGGCGAAAAACCAGGGACTAGTTCGCAAAAGTTTTTTTTTTTTTTTTGCTTAAATCGAAATCAGAGATATGATCACAGTGGTGTAAAAAGCTTGTGGCTAGGACCAACGTTCTAGGAGTTATGCACAGTTTAGTACTTTTGGTTGCTGTAGCACCACCTATGGGCCAATCGGGGTCATACTCTGATAGGTTCTCCCCAAAAGTGTGGCCTACCATCTGGCCGAGTATCAAGTCTCTAGGCCTTACGGTTTGGGCTGCACAATGCGTTTTAGGGGAATTTTTTTTTTCAAATAGCAATTACAATAGGTTTTCAGCACTTCGTGCTTGAACACCTAATAAGAATGAGACCTTTTTGACAGTTATAGCGCCACCTATGGTCCGATCTCCATGAAACTGTGCATGCTTCTTCACCATGTTATGACGCATATGCTCATCAATTTTTGTGAAGTTTTGACTTTTCCTTTAGGATTTATAGGCTTTTGACTGTATTTTGCCCCGCCCCTTTTCTAAATGACCCTGTTACAGCCACCCAAATGCAAAAAAGTTCAACTTTTTTTAGATAATTATTGATCTAGAGAGTTCAGAGAATAGGCCTAGACTGGTTTGGTTCCGATCGGGCAAAAAACCAGGGACTAGTTCGCAAAAGGAGGTTTTGGACAAAATCCAACATAACTTTTTTTTTCTTGCTTAAATCGAAATCGGAGATATACATCTTGTCCGTCTTGAGCCAAGGATCACAGATGGTGTAAAAAGCTTGAGGCTTGGACCAACGGTCTAGGAGTTATGCACAGTTTAGTACTTTTGGTTGCTGTAGCGCCACCTATGGGCCAATCGGGGTCATACTCTGATAGATTCTCCCCAAAAGTGTGGCCTACCATCTGGCCGAGTTTCAAGTCTCTAGGCCTCACGGTTTGGGCTGCACGATGCGTTTTAGGGGATTTTTTTTTTCAAATAGCAATTACAATAGGTTTTCAGCACTTCGTGCTTGAACACCTAATAATACAAACTTTGTGTGGCGACTGTCCCTCACATGACATCATGGCAATAGCAAATGATCCAGCCAATTCCCGATGGACAAAATCATGATCTGCTCTACATTTTTTCCTTATTTGAAAAGCTGTTTCACTCATCACAATAGGGAAGAAAAGACTATCGTAACTTCCATTTCATGCATTTCATGTTTAACCTTTTGTAATCTTGTCCGCAATTTGTTTGTGTTCAAATAGCAGGTAGGGCAAAATTATCCAAGTTATGTACCACTGAAAAGACTGTGGATATGACTTTAGCATTAGCTAGTTTTGATTAGAGTTAAAGGGCCCCTATTATGGATTTTTGAAAATGACCTTTCATGTAGTGTGTAACATAGCTCTAAGTGAATGAAAACATCCTGCAAAGTTTTAAATCTGAAAGTGCATCGTGTATAAAGTTATTGTCTTTCAAAAGTAACAGTCAATTAAATGAATTGTTTTTCAAACGAGTCATAAGCTGTTTCGTTGTGACGTCAAGACGAAACATTAGCATATTGCCCCATTTATTGCACGCAGACACCAGGGAAACCTTGAACCTCAAACCTGCAGCTGATTCCTGTGGATGCTGGATAGCATCATGTCGAGAAGATGCTGTGCTCTACAATGTGAAGGTAGCCAGTTTTTTTTCACTGCCCATGGAGGAGCATGTGAAGAATCAGTGGTTAAAATCAATCTTTACCACGATATCACAGCAGTATAATCCTAAACTTTTGCTGTGTTCCATTTTTTTTTTACAAACGACTGCTTTGCAAACCGCTTGCTCTTGAAAGATGGTGTTCAAAATACTTAGTTTTGAGTTTTATATTGTGTAGGTCTCCTGCTAACTGGTTAACTCACATTATTTTATAGTCTTACTGAAATACTTCTGCTAATCAGCTGTGGGCCACTATTAGCTAAAACTGTGTCTATTAATGCAGATTGTCTCTCGTTCTCACTATTTTGAGGTAAGATTAAGCATGGAGCAAGATTTGTTTTACCAATGTTTGTTACATCAGTCATTCACGCTAGAGCTCGGCTAACATTCCATAACTTACATGCACTGTTATTGATACAGTTTCCAAGTGTTCACCGCAATATATTAGGAAAACACTCTTGTTAATGCTGATGGTGAGGAATTACAGTTACAACATCTCATAATATACCTCAAACTAAGTAGCGTATCACTGAGAAATGTCCTTCTCGAGTTGTCCTTGCGATGGAGGTCCGGGTTGAATGAATACTTCTTCCAATGTTTCATCATCGGACTCGCGCTCGCATTGATATGGTAAAATCGTGCAAATGTATATTATGAGGAAAATAAACAGTTTTTTTGACCTTTGATGCATGTAAACCTGTTGTAGGAGACTCCAAAACAACATTAGGAAACTTTAAAATAGCATAATTGGGGCACTTTAAACTACAGTTGTATAGTTTTGCAGATTGTTAGTCGCATAGCATGTCATCTTCTAAAAGCAAACAAAGGCCTGGGTATCATGTGATAGCCCACCCCTGACTTCAAGTTTGTTTATTCCGATAACAAGGCTTTCTTTTTATAATGTTACATTTCACTTTTGAAGCTGTTTCCTGGCTCTGGGCTCTGAATGCACAGTGGACGTCTGTGGTAACAAGAGCCTGAGCTCCAGGGAGGAATCTAAGATGGGATCATGCAGAAGGGGCCTGGTGTTTTTGCCGACTGACCTCTCTAGCTGCCGCTAGCCTGTGTAATGCTAATTCTCTTTCAAGTGTGTTACATTAGCATCTGTTCGCGGTGCGTCCTGAGCCAATCAGCTTTGATCTGAACATTCTGTCTTTTCAAAGGGCTAAAAAGAGCCCTAGCCTCGGAATCTGCATCGCTCTCGAATGCCGGTAGACTACCAATGATAACGGCCACAGACTATAATAACCGCGGCCTGCTAACAAGGAGAAAAGGCTTAGCATGTAGCGTCAGAGTTGTCAGAAGTGCACACTCGCAAACCGTAGGCGTTGCAGTGTCTGCACAACGAGAGCTTGTCCATAAAGTGCAGCCGTCTTTTGAGAGCATTGCACTGAGGAACACTTCACACAACTCTTAATACATAAAAAGAGCACGCTACCCTTGACTTCCAGACTCTTTATCATTTAATTCAATATGTTTAGTGCTGTTAAATCTATTGACGAGCGCTAAGCCTCTTTTTACGCATCAGTAGTCGTGCTTTCACAGACGTGTGAAGGATTAGCAAATTTTATTTACCCTAATGTTTCCAGATTGATTATAAACAAAATTAGGTCAAAATGTTTAGCTTTTCCACCTGAATTCCTGCTCAACGTCTGGCATTATGTTAATCGGCTGTTAGCAGACTTTTCACAAAAGAATGTCTTAAGCCAAAATGCAATTACATTTTTTTTTAAATCCTGCTTCTTCCTTTCATTATCCTTTCAACAAAATAAAGTTTACTTTGTGTATGTGTACGTGCTTCAGTTCAAAAGTGCATGATACAAATCCAAAGCCCAAAACGCTAACACCTTTTTGAAATGAACATCTGCTGAAAATGTTCAGTGAATATATAAAATAAGAAAATTATTTTAAATCATATAAAATTAATTTAAAAATAAGATTCACTAATTCTGGCATTACAGGGGTGATGGAAAGATTAGGACTCATTG
>JAPDVR010000002.1:57816471-57888971 GCA_026230005.1 Gila orcuttii
TCTAACCAGAACTATATTGACAGTTGTTGGTAACTGCTGAAAACAGATGCACTGTACACAAAGCATGAAAAAAACATCTTCGGCACATAGTAGATTAGTTATAAATGATACTAGTCTGGGTCTAAGCCTCTGCAGACTGCAGGATATGCAACAGAGAAGGAAGATTTCTCTTTGCCTCTAACTTTGGGAGACAGTAGTAATGATGATTGAATATAGTGGAAAGAACAGGAGAGGGAGAGAGAGAGATAGAGTGAAATGAAGCTTGAGCATCATTTCTTGTTCTCAAAACTTCTCAGGCACTGGTGCGAATCTTCACAATAACAACCTTTTTTCTTTTTCTTTCTCTGTCTTTAATTTTCTCGTTTTCCTCTCTGGCTCCTTGTATATTTCCTTTCCTCCTCTCTATCTCTCTAGACGTGTTCCAAAACCTAGTCAGCTTTCCTACATACTGTAGGCAGCTGCCTTCTAAGACAGTATTCAAACTTAAATAGAATAAGTGAACTAAAATACTCTGGACAGACACCAACCCCAAGGACTGCATGATTAATCAATATAAAACCAAAATAGCGATATGGCTGCAATTTAATGAAATAAATGCATGTATCAGAGTGAAGTGTGTTTGCTAACTTGCAAGCAATTCGTGATTGTGTGTTTTCAGCATCTCAGAGCATCTTGGTTTCACACAAACTCATCTCCCTATGTGCTCTTGAGTCTTTTACAGTTGACATGAAATGGAAGATGTGATAGTCTTTTGGGCAATATGACCAAAATTTTATATCATGATATGAGTAATATTATTTCACAATAACGATATATATCACAATATAGTTATTTTTGCTTTAAATACAGTTTTTATATCAAAAAATGTTATACCATTGAAATTTCATTAGTCTCATCACCAGTTTCAATATCACAAAAAAAACAAATACTAGCCTAACAAACATAAGATAGATAAATTAGTAAAATATGAACAAAGAAACTTATTACATGCAATAAGACAAAAAAAAAAAAAAAACTACAATTGAACAAAGAAGCAAATGAAATAGACCTACCTGAAAATTTCAACCACTAGATAGGCCTATATAGAAATACTACATAAATTGTATAATCAAATGTACAAAACACGATATTCTGGAACTTTATGAAGGATGCATGCAATAGCTTCTTTCTTTGATGACCATTCAAAATTAGCCTTGCATTCTGCAAAATATTTATTGTGGTGTCATCAGCCAATCAGCATTGTCGTTATGTCATTTGCCTGCAGCTCATGTTGTTGGCTAAATAAGTTTTGCCAGTTCCATGACCAAAGATGCCAGACAAATAGCCTACTTTCTGTGCCAGCTGTGCAACTGCCATTCAGATAAATGGGAATGCTAATGGATACTAGCTTTGAAACAACTTTTGCTGGATTGTGCCTATGATGTTGTAAAATGTATTGATAGGCAGCTCATTAGGTTTTGGATGAGAGCCTCTGTCTTTGTACAGTTTGTACAGTAAAGCCTGTTCCTCAGCCTGACAGCTTCAGGTGTGAGCCTGAACAGCAGACAAGCATGTTGCAACTTGTAGTTTTGTGTTTAATAGTATGTGGGTGATTTTAATTCTGCTGTGCAAATAGTCTATTTTTCCAGCTATACTGTGATCATGAAAAAAAAAAAAAAAAAAAGGAAAAAAGTGTTGAAAAACTAAGTAAAAGATAAACTAAAAACATTAGACATTATCTGTTTTCAAAGCAAACATGTTAAAAATACATTATTGTTTCAATTATTACACTGTATCATCAATAAAGCAACAGAAGCTGGGCTTAACAAACAAGCATACATTTGGAACAGGGGTGGGTCTAAGCACTAAGCCATGTAATCTGCAGGGGTAGCAGCACTCATCCAAATCAACATCAGGGCAAACACTCTCTCGAAGTGTAAAGTGGAGGTGAATCTATCTATCTTCAGAATTATTGGCACCCCTGGTAAATATATTCTAAGACTGTAAAAATAAATCTGCATTGTTTATCCTTTTGACCTTTCATTTAAAAAATTTGGAAAAATCTAACCTTTTCTAGAAGTAAAATAATTGATTATGAAATAAATGTTTTTCTCCAAAACACGTTGGCCATAATTATTGCCACCCTTTTATTAAATACTTTTTGCAACCTCCTTTTGATAACAGCCCTGAGTTTTTTCCTATAATGGCTGATGAGTTTGGAGAACACCTGACAAGAGACCAGAGACAATTCCTCCATACAGAATATCTCCAGATCCTTCAGATTCCAATGTTGGTGCTTCTTCTCTTCAGTTCACCTTACTCATTTTCTACAGGGTTTAGGTCAGGGGACTGAGATGGTCATGGCAGAAGCTTCATTTTGTGCTCAGTGACAGATTTTTGTGTTGATTTTGATGTTTGTTTTGGATGGTTGTCCTGATGGAAGATCCAACCACGGCCCATTATAAGATTTCTAGCAGAGGCAGGCAGGTTTAGATTTTTTATCTGTTGGTATTTGCTAGAATCCATGCTACCATGTATCTGAACGAGATGTCCGGGACCTCCAGCAAAAACAAAATAGGCCCACAACATTAAAGATCCAGCGGTATATTTAACCATGGGCATGGGGTACTTTATATCCCTGTTTTTTTCTTTCTAACCCCAAGACTCAGCTAATCTCTGCAATTCTCCATCTGTGATCCTGGTAGAGTCTTTGGCCACTCAAACTTTCTTCCTCGCCATGCATTAACACAATATACAGTAGACACACACCCTCTTCCATATTCGTAACATATTTAGTTGATTGGAACTTAATTATTGCCCTGATGGTGGAAATGGGAATTTTCAATGCTTTAGCTATTTTCTTACAGCCACTTTCTATTTTGTGAAGCTTAACAATCTTTTGCTGCTAATCAGAACTATATTCTTTGGTTTTACTTATTGTGATGGATGATTAAGCGAATTTGGCCTTTGTTTCCTCATATTTATACTCCTGTGAAACAAGTCATTGCTTGACAATTTCATGTTCCTTTTCAGTCGGTCAGTCGACAACACGTCGAGACCGATGAATAGGAATCCCTCTAGAGAGGCCAATCTACTTCGATTGAAACTAAACGAGCCAATGCACATTGGCGTGCAATCATTTGCATCAGCTGTTCAGCCACGCAGCGCGGGTACATAATGAGCAGCAGGGGCGATTGCACTTCAGCTTTTTGCTTCCGAGAAGAGCGTTTCGATGCTGTTCTCTTCAAAAGAGTGTCTTCAAATTGAACGAACGAGCTCTCAGGAGGATCTCTCACGAGCTGGTGCGGGCGATTTATTCTATCTATCTCTTTCTTTTGTGTTTCTCCAGACATCCCAAGTCTCCCGCTTATTGATAGCGGCTCCCTGATGCCCGCAAATTAGTTAAAATCTCCCGGAATCTAGAGATCGCGAGCTCCGTGTAGAGGCAGAGAGGGAGAGAGCGAGAGACCTTGTGTGTGTGCAAATGTGCGTGTGCCTCATGAAGCACATGTAAACCCCCCCCCCCCCCCCCCCCCCCCGTCAACAAAACCGAACAATCACAATCCCCCCTCCCCCCGGTCAACAAAACCTAAAAATCACAGCTAATGCAAATGATTGCTCGCCAATGTGCATTGGCTCGTTGAGTTTCACTCGAAGTAGATTGGCCTCTCTAGAGAAATTCCTATTCGTCGGTCTCGACGTGGCGCCTCCGTTCCCTCCTTCTGGGAACGAGGGTTACCAACCTAGACGTTCCTAGTCACCCTGGTATGCTGAAAAAAATAATAATGGGAAAATACTTCAGAGATATTTTACTCATAACATATTCTAGGAGTGTTTTGGAGAAAAACATTTATTTCATAATGTGATTTTCCCCCCACTTTCAATTATTTTACTTCAATGAAAGGTTAGATGTTTGCAAATTTTTTTAATGAAAGATCAAAAGGATAAACAATGTAGGTTCATCTTTACAGCCATCTTTGATCATATTTACCAGAGGTGCCAATTATTCTGACCACAACTGTGTATATAATTGTGGCGCTGTGCTTGTATAAACTGTACTCTTCGCTCTTGTACTCTTTTATTTGAAATTTTTATTTTTTTATTTTATTTTTTTATTATTCACCCCATGTTCTGTTTGCTAACCTGAAAAATAAACCTTTAAAAAACCTCTCAATTTCAAGGCTGAGGGAAAGTTGTGTATATGAGAGTTTTCAAGTGTTTGTGTGTGTATGAAAAAGTGCACAGCATTCTGATGACATGCCCTTAACCTACAGCACTCTAAAGTGACAAAGAACAGAGAGGAACAACAAGACGCTGCTAAACAGAGTGTGCTTTTATAGTGTACATATGGTATAGAGTCTTTCTGAAACCCTTCAAAACCTCACAACTTTCTGAAGAACAGTCTTGTTGTGATTGTACAGATGAACTCTGGTTTTACACACATGCTCAATGATTATGCAAACTATGTGCTTTGAAAGGGATCACATTCAGGAGAAATCAAATCATGCCCCAATCATGCCACTGTCATACAGATGAATACAATTCTAGGTATTATATACCTCTTGACTGTTAAATTTTTTTATAAAAATAATAGAAAAAATAAAATGTCTAAATTGAAATGATCTATAAAACACAGCACAATTGGTAATGGTACGCAAATGGTTCATAAATTAAGAAAATTGAGCTGAAGTAAGAGAAAATTGTGCAGAAGCAGAATAAAATAGAATAGTTGAGGAAACAACACTGTTTGCAAGCACGCAATAAAGGAAAGAAAGAAGGAACAATGGATAGAAGGAAGAGAGGAAGGCAGCAAAGAAGGAAAAAAGGGATATGGGAAGACAGGAAGGAATTATCTGAGAAAATAAATAAGGAGGAAAGGAAAGAATGATGTAAGGAAAAAATGATAATCAAGGAAGTAAATAAGGAATTACAAATGAGGAAAAGCACATCTCTGCCTATAATCGCATGTTAAACAGGAAATTAATAAGGAAACAGAAGCCCCTTTCACACAACGCGTTGATCCCGGGAAATTGCCGGGAAATTGCCGGGAACGTTTGTGTTCTGTGTGAACGTAAACACGACCCGGGATTTATGCCGGGATCGATGCCGGGTTGGGGACCTAGTAACATTGCCGGGATCAGTCCCGGTGTTGTGCCGAATTTCGACCCCCTGCCAAATTATTACCCCGCTCGTTGAAGTCAGTAGCCTACCTGATTGCCTAATCCTAACCCTACCCCTAATCCTAACCCCTCCCCCACAACTAATCCTAAACCTACCAATGCTAGGGGGGTAGTAATTTGGCGGGGGTCGAAATTTGGCACAACACCGGAACGCGCGCTGTGTGAACAAATGCCGTAATCAATGCCGTGTCGTAATGATTACGCTGAAGTGAAGTGAAAGCAGGCTAGTGAAACGGTACGTAATGCGCTAGTTTAAGATAGAATCAGAGAAAAAAATGCACAAGCGTGGTTTCTCCAGAGAGAAATCGCAGCTCATAAGCAAACTATAGACGCTGAGACATTACATGTCACATCGATGTCACGTGTCTTTACGGGATTTTTACGGGTTGTGTGTGAACGCACTCTCTGATTCCGGAAAATCACTGGCAGTGTGAATGAACCAAAATCAAACAAACCCAGATCAAATCCCGGGTCACTTTATCGTGTATTTTCTGGAATCTCTGTGTGAAAGGGGCTAGAAGTATGTACAGAAGAATGCAAGGAGGAAAGGAAGGAGGAAAGGATTAAGTAAGGCTCAGGTAAAGGACTAGATGTTACAATCCCGGAATCCACGTATCCCAAGATGGATATACTATAAGCTGGAAATAGGAGAGATATTGAGACAAGTGCCAAGGATCACTGGCTTCATTGGGGTCATCAGGTGGGCACCCTCCTTCACGAGTGTTTCGATGATTAACCCACAACACCTCCAGAGGGCTCATCGGCAATACCTAGCGTCCCAGGTTTGCCCCCCTCGGCTTGTGATCCCCCCTTGCTCAACTACTGTTACTGTCTACAGGCCCAAATACTATCCTTTCTCTTCAACCACAGCCAACGGCTGGCCTCCTCTGCTGCATTGGAAAGGGATTTCACAATCTGCTGCAGAGCCTGACCTCGCATTCCTAGGTCCTTCAAAAACCGGACTGAGGAGCGGCCGACAAACCCTCTACAGCCGACCTCCACTGGGTAGATCCTGACTTTCCACCCACGCTGCACAGCATCAGCTGCCAGTTCTGAGTACTTTAGCCTCTTACGTTCATACGCCTCCTCCACTGAGTCCTCCCATGGCACTGTCAGTTCCACTAGGAAGGCCGTGCGAAGGGTGGGGGACCAAAAGACGATGTCAGGTCTAAGGTTTGTTACTGCAATCTCAATGGGGAAGTGCAACCGCTGGTTTAGATCCACTAATAACTTCCAGTCTCGTGCTTTGTGCAGCAGGCCCGGATATGAGCTGGATCCCTGCGATCTACTTGGTGTTATACCTGCACGAACAAAGGCCATTGATGGATACTGCTTGGCTGGCAGAGGCGGGAGGGTATTTGTGGCTGTTCGCTTGGCCTCAAGGCTGGCCGCCAAGCACCTTAGCACCTGGTTATGCCGCCATGTATAACGGCCTTGTGCCAAGCTTGTTTTACAGCCAACCAAGATGTGCTTTTGGTTTGCTGAAGAGGGACACAGGGAGCAGCTGGCATCTTCCCCATACCACTGCTGGAGGTTAGTAGGTGATGGTAAGACATCATAAACTGCTCGAATGAGGAAGCTAACTCGGTATGCCTCCATCCCCCACAGCTCCCTCCAGGAGAGTTTCCTCTTTTCTACGTCCTTCCAATGTGTCCATTGGCCTTGTTTCACATGTGAAACTGCCTTTGTAAGCCTCATCACCTGCTCCTGTTTGCGTATTTCTTCCACGACTAAACCTCGCCGTTGTAAAGGAGATGCTTTGTGCCAGAATGGTACATTTTCCCCAACTCCTAGACCTTGTCTCCCCAACTGCACGTGCCCGACAATTTCTTGGTGCCTGAGAGCAGATTTTGCTTGCTCTGACGCCACGGCTGAGGACCACTTTCTTCCAGTCGATCGGGTAAGGATAGTTCTAGCAACTACAGTGTCTCGAGACTCCGACAGAGTCATCTCAAGCCCGCCATGGCGCACTTAAACTCCTCGGTAAGGCAGGACACAGGTAGCTCTAAAACACCTTTTCCATACAGTGCTGTGTTGGTAATGCACCTGGGAAGACCAAGCCACTTCTTGGCATAAGAGCTAACCAGCCGCTCCAGCTTTTCGACCTTGGAAAGAGGAATATCGTAGACAGTCAGTGGCCACATTAGGCGTGGAAGGAGGCCAAACTGCAGGCACCAGAGTTTTAGACTGCCAGGCAATAAGGTGCTGTCGATGCTCTTCAGGCCATTTTTGGTGACCTCTTTGAGTTGGACAACCTGCTCGGTGTCCTTCAATGAAGCGTCATACCATCGTCCGAGGCTCTTAACAGGTTTCTCTGCCACTGTTGGTATTGGTTCTCCATCAATGAAGAAGCGATGCTCTGTCAACTTTTCTTTCACAATAGATACACTCCTGGACTTACAAGGCTTTATTTTCATTCGAGCCCACTTGATGGTGTCCTGAAGCTTGCCTAAAAGTCGCCGGGTACAAGCTTTGGTGGTCGTAAGAGTGGTTAGGTCATCCATGTATGCCCTGATTGGAGGGAGCCTGAGTCCGGCTGCTGAGCGCTCCCCTCCAACCACCCAACGTGACGCACGAATGATAACCTCCATAGCCATTGTTAAAGTCAGAGGAGAGATGGTGCATCCAGCCATTATCCCTACTTTCAAGTGCTGCCATGCAGTAGTATACTGCTCTGTTATGAGGCATAGCTGTATATCCTGAAAGTAGGACTGGACTATATTGAGGATCGGTTTTGGCACACCAAAGTAACAAAATGCCATCCAGAGAAGATTGTGTGGGACAGATCCAAAAGCATTTGCAAAATCCAGAAAAACAACATGCAGGTCTCTGGACTCCCTCTTGGCAGATTGGATTTGGTGCCAGATCATGGATGTATGCTCCAAACACCCTGAGAAGCCCGGAATACCTGCTTTTTGCACCGTTGTATCAATGTACCCATTTTTCTCAAGGTAAAGGGCTAATCTACGTGTCAGAATGCTGAAAAAAAATCTTGCCCTCTACATTCAAGAGGCAGATGTGACGAAAATGGTCGACAGCAGTAGAGTTCTTTTCTTTGGGGATAAGGACCCCTCCTGCCCTTCTCCATACTGTTGGTATCTCCTGCTTCTGCCACACCACTTTCATCAGCTTCCACAAGAACTTCAGCACACCTGGTGCATTCTTGTAAATCTTGAAGGGAACACCATTTGGCCCCGGGGAAGATGCTGTTCTTGCACCCCGGACTGTTGTAACTACCTCATTCCACTTTGGTGGGCAGGTTTCAAATGAAAAGTGTGGGGGATGTATAGGTGGCATGTCAGAGGGGAGAACAATTGGGTCATTACGATGGGGGTCTGAATGGACCTCCCTCAAATATCTCTCAAGGTCTTCTTTTGATGTTACCAGATTGCCGCTCTTTTCCTTTACGAAGAGACCTTTTGTAAAATGGAAGGGGTCACTAAAGAACTTGGCTGTTGATTGTTCTTTTTTCCGACGCCTCTTTCTCAGGTATTCTGCTCTACGCAGAGTTGCAAGTCTGCTTTTGATCTCAGCTTGGAGCACATTTATTCCATCCTTCTCCTCTTCAGAGGCTTTCCTCCACTGTTTATTCAGTAACCGTCTTTCTTTAACCAGCTGATCTATCTCCTGTTGTCTCCTGGATTTGATTTTGGTGGTGCATCGGTTTCTGGTGCCGCTCACAGTTCCAAATCTTTCAGCTCCGTAGTTGTAAATTAACTCTCCCATTTTTTCCATTTTCTTCACAGCTGATTCCTTGAGTTGTTCCAACAGACAACAAAGATCCTCATCGACATTTTGCCAATCTTTTTGCTCATGGGATTTAGGCCATTTCACAAGTGGTCTTCGACCCTGGATCTTCTTTTCAGTAGCAGGCTGAGGAATGGAGGCCTCAGCACTCCCTTCAGTATGATGTACCATCTCCCCACTAGCAGGGTTATTGATGTTCTGCAGACTGTGGGGTTCTTCCTGCTGCTGAACTTCATTCGACTGACTCGACTTGCTCGGTAAGAAGTATTGGTCGATGCGAGTCCCCTGCACTTGTGGCTTCATACTCTTCTTCCTGCCTTGATGGATCCGCAGGCCATTGAGGGATGTAACTTTGGCCCACCCACAGCTGCACCTCTGGAGCAAAGGACCTTGTTCTATTGTAACCTCATGTACAGTGGCATTCCTTCTCATTGTCTGGTTCGGTCCTGGGTCATTAGCCGTGTAGTCCTCCGATGAGTCATCTTGCGCCCCCGCTCTCGCTGACTCAAGGGGTATCTTCCTTATTGAGTTTTCTGTAGCCATAAATGGGTGGTACCTGTGCACTAGAAATGCCAGGTGCCCCCTGCTACAGGTAGCTAGCCTGTAACAGGCCCGTTGGGGTCTTTCCCTCCTGTCAGCAGTCTTTCCAAGCGGTCACTGGGTCTTCCCCCTGGTTGCCAGTTGCTCTCTTCACAACAGTCACTGGTTATACCAGAATTGAGCTCAGGTAAAGGACTAGATGTTACAATCCCGGAATCCAGGTATCCCAAGATGGATATACTATAAGCTGGAAATAGGAGAGATATTGAGACAAGTGCCAAGGATCACTGGCTTCATTGGGGTCATCAGGTGGGCACCCTCCTTCACGAGTGTTTCGATGATTAACCCACAACACCTCCAGAGGGCTCATCGGCAATACCTAGCGTCCCAGGTTTGCCCCCCTCGGCTTGTGATCCCCCCTTGCTCAACTAGTATGAAAGGAAGTATGAAAGGAAAGAAAGAATTACGAAAAATCTCTGCCTATAATTGCATGTTAAACGAAGAAAGAAATTGAGAAAAGAAGTATGGAAGAATGTACAGAATGTACAGAATGAAGTAAGAAGGGGAACAAATAAGAAAGTAAGTATGTATGGAAGTAATGAGGAAATCAGTAAACAGGAAAAGCACATCTCTTCCTTTAATCTTGCTAAACAGGAAGGAAGGAATTAAGAAAGGAAGTAAGCATGGAAGGAAGGAATTAGAAAACAGGAAAAGCATTCCCTGCCTAAAATCCTGTTCAAACCCAGCCTGTTCTTTTCATTTACAGACCAACAGAGACTGAGATTTCATTTCATTACACTTTTACTCTTCTCAGTGAAGGACATAAAGGTGAAATATGCACGTTCATCAAAGCTTAATGCCCATGAATAAACTAAAGCCATACTGCTTCACAGCCACGGCCAATAGCACTGAGAGGATCACAAACCAAGAAAGAGGAACATGATCTGTAAATTATTCTTTATTGATGTGTCTCACATGACTCTTTCCTACAGTATGAGTCAGTTGACGGAGAACCAGAACAAGCTGGAAATTTCTCAGTGACCTAAGGTCAGCGCTATTCATGGACGGTAGTAATAGAGTTGGTGTTAACTTCATCGGAGGCTGCAGCACCAGTAATGTCACGAGGAAGAAAAGTTCTCGGTCACTGTGGAGGTGTTTCATTCACTTATACGGCCTTTCCTACTGAGGGAAGTAAACGAATGGGAAAAGAGTGAGACAGATATAGGGAAAGTAAGATAGAGAGAGGGGGAGAGGAGATTGGGGTGAATTGTGATAAAGGCCCGTTCTCCTCTTCCTAATGGAAATGCTCATTGGTAGGTCACATGAATCAAACCTGCACTGCCTTCCTTCGGCTGATTGCTTTTTAATTATCCTTGTGACATCATCACTCCCATATCCTAGTGACTATCACCTGCGGTTACCATAGATCATGGGCCAGTTAGAGGAAACAGAGGTTTGAGTCCACTGCTTAATTTAACTCAGCCATTACTGCAATATGTTACAATTCCTGTCTCATCCATTCAGGTCAGCGAGCAGAGCATTAGTGTGAAGACATTGCTGCGGGAAGCCAGATTGTAAAGATTTAAATGAAATCTTTACCACATGATAGAGGTCAGAGAGATCAATGCAGAAAGGTTGTGTCATTCAGCTCTATCTAGAACAGTTGCTATGCTTGGTGAACATGTTTCTGGATTAACATCCTTGTGGAACAACATTCCAATCAACCAATCAGATTTTAGGGACGAGTTTACAGTTTATGTCAAGTTTAGGCTTACAACCAGGGTTAGGTGCTTCTACATCGGTGTAATTCACCTATCATTTCCCTCTGATTTTAGGGATAAGTTATGGGTAGGTTTAGAGGCAGGGATAGGGATAAGACTAAATTTTTAGACAGGAATGTTGATCCAGGAACATGTCATACTTGGCAAAATCACGGTATGAGCCAGATTTAGCATTCGACATGAAGTAGTCCCGACATAATAATAATAATAAAAAAAAAAATATACAAACAAATATGCCCTTATAAATGAAAATGTATTAATATTAACTGCATAAGCCTAATTTGCAAACGTCTTGGTTACTAATATAACCCCCGTTCTCTGAAGGAGGGAACGGAGACGTTACGTCATAAGTAACTGGTATATTGGCATCTCAATAGTCAGTCACTTATGACATAATGCTGAATGTGACTGACTGATAGGGAACACAAAATTATTAACAGATGAATTTGACAAGCCTTAAAGCCATACTGCTAAAAATACTAAAAATACAATAAAAATACTGCAAAAAATAAAGAAATAAAATAACAATTTAATATACTACCATTCAAAAATTGTCACGTTTTGCCTGAGCTTGAGTTTGGTTTGAGTTGTATTCTGAGGTGGTTTTGCACTGTTTCCTGTGTTCGCTTTTTTTGCTTATTCATTGTTTGGGTACTGTTTCATTGCTTTTTTGGTTATTCATCGTTATTCATTCATTTAAGTTGATACTCCTGTTTTGTTTCCTGCCTTTGATTATTCTTTGTATATATATATATATAGCCCTGGTATTATGTTCTTTGTCCTATTTCATCTTTACGAAGTGGTTTTTCTGGTTGTTTGTGTTTTGTATCCTGAAATCTAAAGGTGATGATACACAGGGCAACTTTTTGAGCAATGTTGCTGGGCAATCTTGCAGAGCGATTGTTGCTTGGGCACTTTCCCATTGAAAATGGGAAATACATTTCTATCTGGATAATTTAGATCGGTCGTGGGCCCTGTGTCTCATCTGGTTGCCCGTTGACGGCAACATTGCCCAGCAATATTGCTCAAAAAATTGCCCTGTGTATCATCACCTTAAGAAGTTTTATTTTGATTTTGCTTTTTAATAAATATGAACTGCTTGCGATTACATCCAGCTTTTATTTCATTCGTGCCTCAACCGCTGCTGACAATGTTTTTTAAATTAATACTTTTATTCAGCAAGAATGCATTCAATTAATAAAAAAGGACATTAGGGGCATTTATAATGTTACAAAAGATTGCAAAAAAGGGCTGTTGTGGTGAACTTTCTTTTAATCAAAAGTCCATAAAAAAACTTTATCACGCGGTTTCCAAAAAAATATTAGGCAGCACAACTGTTTTTAACATTGATAAGAAGAAATGTTTCTTGAGCACCAAATCAGCATATTAGATTGATTTCTGAAGGATCTTGTGACACTGAAGAATGGAGTAATGATGCTGAATATTCAGCTTTGTCATCACAGGAATAAATTACATTTTAAAATATATTAAAATAAAATGCAGTTATTATAAATTGTAACAATATTTCAAAATATAATATTGCTGTTTTTACTGTATTTTTGATCAAATAAACACAGCCTTGAGCATAAGAGATAAATATCTGCATTAAATGATTATTTATAGCTATTTACAATTATCAATGTTTTTACTCACAAACCACCAGCAGTGGGTAAAAGAGAGCCACTGATCTGAATCACCACCACACTGACAGCTATATCTAGGCTAACAGGCTCTTCATATGAGTTAGTTGTTAGTGATTTAGTAGTTATTAGTGATTTAGTCCTAATAATACAAAAAACACTGGAACCAAAGAACTAACACAAGCCACTGATGTTGCATGTCACATGTCTGGAGCTGACTGACTCCTGTTCTTATCGGATGCACTGTATTCCTCCAGCAGCTTTCTTTTCTCCATTCTTCTGAAACTAAATTACATTATTTACATTATTTATTAATTTTTGGGTAACACTTTATTTTACAGTATCCTTGTTGTTACATGTTATTACTTTAGTAATAACTATAAATTATGCATAATTACATGCAACTAACCCTAAACCAAACCCTAATCCTAACCCTAAGTGCATGTAGTTGTTTATTATTACTCAGTATTTAAATGTATAATTATTGTAACACAAATGGATTTTTGCTGTGGATTTTATCTAGCTTGGGATGTTTGTGGTCTCTGGCTTGCTTATTTAAATATTTTTTTGTTTCTAACCTAATTAATACACATTTCTTCACATTCTGTTTTAGAGGCTTTGCAGTGACAAAGCAAATTAATTTTTTTTTTTTTTCTAACCATTACTGTTGATTCAAATCTAATATTAGCACGTTGCCAATTATGATAATATAATCACAACAAATGCATAGCACTCACAAATATTGGGGGAAATAGTGTATTTTTAATTACATTAGCACTATTTTCCTCAATACTTTGCACTGCTGAATAAAATATACTGTACATCGCCTTCATTTATAATCATTATATAAATATAGGGATTTGACTTCATCCACCATCTTGGATTCAATTTTCACTGAGCTGACTATGCATTCTGGGATTACCTTATCATCTCGTAAGCAGCATTATTTTGCCGCCCACTGTTTGGAACGTGCCTATGATTCTATGCCTAAAAATTGTGAACATAGCCTTAATGTTGTGGAAGAGACTGACTGCTATAGGCTATGTCCCAATAAACCTTCCTAATCGATGGCAAATAATATAACATTAGCATTTAGCACCTCAAAATCAAACAACCTATTCCATGACAAAAGATTAACTGAGAAAATACATAAAAGCATGACTGGTTAACTGTGAACACAGACAGAATCTAACTCCTGACACTGGAACAAATACTGTCACATGTAGACACAATGAACTATTACCATGTAAGTTGTTTTGCAGTTACAACAGATCAAATAAACTGAACCTTCTTAAAATGAGCAGAATCTATCCTTTGAAAGATAAGACACACAGACAATTAAAAAAAGTGTCAAGAGAGGCCAAAATTGTATTTAGCGAGCACATTTCTAGAGTTAATAAGAGCTTGATCACTATAACAATGATGTATTCATGTTGCAAATAAAACTCTTAATTTTTTTTAAATTAAATTATGTGAGGCATGAAGTCAAAAATGTGTCAAACCTATCAACTCTCAAAATCTTGAATCACACGCTCATCCACAAGTTTACACCTGTGATAATGTTTTGAGAACTTCACACCTTGACTGTCAGACACAAGATGCCAGTGTTTTTTTATATTTTTATTTTTTTTATTTTGCAGTATTGTTTTAGGATTTTTCACATATCGTTTTTAAACACCTTACTGTGAACCTTCCCCCTGAGGCAGTTTGTCGGTTTCAAACAGAATTGAACTTCAGATAGATTATATCAATACTGACACTATCACATTTTGACAAGCAGTCAGATCTACTAAAACCTCACACACTTAAAATATATTTTATAGTGCAGCAGCATCAGCAGAACAACAGTTACAAAGGGAAAGAACGCATATACACATTTAAAAAGATTTTTTTTTTATCTTTGTTGCTTTCTATTGTCACCCCCTATAAATAAATAAATGAATAAAGACATCTTCTCTCTACTATTGTCCTTGCATCTGGGCTCTCCAAAAAATATAATAATAAAAAAATAAATAAAATGGAGGTCATATAAACACAGTGATCTCCAGCCTCTATTAAATGGCTGTGTGCCAAATTATTCAGTTAATAGACTAAAATTAATGATTTCCTTGATTTAACAAATATGACATAATAAGCTGTTTGTTCTCATTAAAAAGAAATGCAGTAATGATTTTGAATCATCACACAGGTCAGACTCGAAATAAATGAACTCTACTAGGAAAAGATAAATTGATTAGTAATCTCACCATGGAAGCCAACATGAAATCAAAATGTTTATTTTCATAATGCAGAAAATCTAATTGGATGGGTCACACACAAGGCTGTAAAAATAGCCTATATATAAGCTCTAGTGAATGCACATTGAAGTCCCCCTGCAGTCAATAATTTTATCCCTTAAAACTCTTCTTTGATCAACAAAATGACATATCTAAAAAAATGTTCCAGCGAAAAATAGTCCTTCATGCCTTAAAATAGCTTGAATGTAACTCTACATTTAGTATACATTTAGTATATAAGGCCACTAAAAGCGATATTGCTAGCATCGCACCTAACAACCCCCTCAACTAGTTTAGCTAAAGGCCAGTTATAAAACTGCATAAGTTACATCATAATTCTAAAAAAATAAATCTACAGTTTCCAAACTCAAAACCAATTTTTTACAGTGGCCTAAAATGTATTTTTAAGCAGTTTTTTTTAAAACATCAAATTAAATGTTTAGCCATCATTATTCCAAAAGTTCGACACATTAAACAGCTTTTCATTCCATTGATACACAGACCACAATGCTGCTGTTGTCCAATCGAGATGAAGGACTGAACCATCTGGGCAAAAGCACCTTTCATTACCATCATGTCTCATATCACAATTCAGGAACTGCCAGAGAAAACAATAATCTGTCAATCGGCTTGAATGGGACTTGGGATAAGACTGCAAACAGGAAGATTATATTTTCAGGGGCCCATGGATTTTCTGCCACTGTAATGTCCCGAATTTTGACAGGTAATTACAGATTCCTCTGTCCTCTACTTTCCGTAGAATAATTAATTCATCATTTGCAGTAGGCCTAGATCAGTGAAAATCCGTCTGTAGAATTGGCTGCTCATCTCCAGGGGGTTTTGCATGTCTGCTCTGGTTTTTGTAAATGTGAGAGGTGCGCGCGTGTACTTCTGCTCTATTGCCACTTAAATCTGTCTGAGGGGTTCGGCCTTAGATGGAGAGCAAAGCTCAGCTAAAGTATTCGTGCATATGTGACAGGAAATGAATAGGGATTTTGAAACAAAACATAGCGTAAGACCAGAGAGAATCTGTTATACTTCCAAATATCACAGACTTCACATTTCCCCGCATGTTTTATCCTGTCTTGTCATCTCTTCTCTCTCTGAGGACTGGCGAGTGAGCATAATTAACCATGTCAGTCACATCTTCCCGATGGATTACGGCACATTTTGTGTGATTTGTACAATACATACACTACTGTGCATTCTTAAATATAAGACTTTTGTATAATACACTATTTGGCGAGGTATTAAGGATCTCCCTTCTGATTAACAGCTTTGGCTATTTCAGCTGCATCTATTACTAAACTCATGTGTCTAGAAGCAAATCCCATTTTCCAACATCTAATGGAAAGTTTCTCAGAAAAGTAGAAGCTGTCGTAGCAACAAACTCCCATCACAAGGGAGGGCAACCACAACACCCATGTTTTTTTATTTAAATTAAAAAGCTACAGTATGAGTTCAACCTCAAAAAAAGTGTCATTTACTCACTTTCATTTTGTTCCCTCATAGCATGATTTCTTCCACACAACACAAAAAGACAATTGTCCTGGTCTCTCTTTTCCATGCAATTAGGGTGCTTTCACACTAGCACTCATGACTAGAGAATGTGTATCTCATTTCTGTTTGCCTTCAGCAGAAATGGTCTCCCGCGTTCTTGAGAACATCTGCAGTACGTTCCCCGACACATACACTGAAAAAAAACCCTTTGTATAGGATTTACTTTGAAACAATTTAATTTTCAACTTTGAAAAAATATTTTTCAACAAGTGTTGATGGTTTGGAAAGAAAACCAAAGGTTAAAAAAGTAAATATAAAAGTGAAGCAAGCTACATGATGGATTTCTTTTTGCCGTCTTCTCCTGTGTGGTTATTACCTAGAGACAGGGGTAAATAGCTGTTGCTTTGATAACAGGAATGTACTGCAGTTTCCAATGGGTGACAGGGATGGGGACAGCAACTGAACTTGGGTTCGGACCAAGAAATCAAACCCAGTGTGAAAGTACCTGTATAGCTCCCATGATGCTTTCAAGCTTAAAAAAGGATGCAAAAGTTGGGCCAAATTTTAGATTTGTCGCATGGCGTTGCAGTATACAGGGGAAAACGAGAGACGATTGATCTCTCCCGACTGGCAGTCGGATGGGTATCGCACAGTTGAAGCAGAGCTATGAACCGATTGCTCTAAACTCAGTGTTTTTCCCTCACTTCAAAAACAGAAATTAAACCATGACGATAGGCTATAAATAAAATAGCTATCAAAACGATCTAAAATTTAGCAGACTGTTGCTTACCTCCAGTTCATGTCGCAAAATGGATAAATCATATTGCCGACATCTTTGAAGCCACCCGCACTTTGCGTCCATATAAGCCAGCGCCTCTTTGACGTTTCAGCACACAGAATTGCACATTATGCAGCATGTTTTTTCCAGAAAAGCATGTTTCTTCTTTTGAAATAGCAATACATTTCAGGGTTCGGGGGCTCCCAGTTGTTTATTCCACACGTATGGTGTGAGCAGTCAAGTCGCAGCTCGATGATCGGACCGTATAGTGTGAGCACTTAAATCGTGAGCTTTTGCTTTACATCGTATGCACGATGCTTGGTATTTAACAAAAAAAATGTTGAAATCGCAAAGTGAATGCCTGGCTTAAAGGTATCACACTTGTGCATTATATTCCAAGCCTTCATTGAAAAGACTCAAATGAATGATTCATTCATAAATCTGATATCTCCAGGAGTCGAAGAAGGGCAAATGTCAAGATTTCGGTGAATAATGACTTAAGGTTATACAATATGACTCTGGCCCCCGGTTTCACAGACAAGGCTTAAGCATAGTCCCAGACTAAAATGCATGTTTGAGCTGTTGTAACTGAAAGCAACTTGCACTGACATATTTTAAAATATGTCTCAGTTCTGTTTTATGAACGTTTTATAAAACGTTAAGCATTAACGTTTATAAAAGCTACTTAAATGTCCTAATTGAACTAAGGCCTAATCCTTGCTTAATCTAAACCCTGTCTGTGAAAACAAGCCTAGAAGACTTCAATATATAGCACAAAATATAGCACATTTGGAGTACTTCTGTAATACTTTCATTGTGTTTCTATGTTCTTTTTGAATTTTGAACGCATCATTTTACTAAAAATGTACCTGTAAAATTTCCTCCTTTTGTGCTTTATGGAAGAAAGAGTCATACAATTTTGGAATGACATGAGGATGAGAAATTACACTTTGGGTGAACTGTTCCTTTAAATTAAGCATATGTGGTGCTCAGGTGTCCACATACTTTTGTCTTAGTATTACCGACAGTTTGCTGAATAGTCACATCAGCTTTAAGTTGAAAAGGCACATATACATTTGCAACCCGAACACATTCACAGACACTCATACTTTTATTACAGCTTATACAGGAACAGCTTTCCTTCCTAATTTACATCAACCAAAGGAAAAGTGACAGGTAGTAAAGTAATCGTAATGAGAAAATACAGCAGGTAGTTAAAAACGGGTGAAAGATAAACAGCCTGCCATGATACAGAGCAGAAAGCAGCACTTTGCACACACACACTCGCACTGATGCTAATTTCCATTACATTCTAAACACACCCCTCAAGTTGATTTATATAACATTTGTTCTTTAATCTCTCAGTGTCAATAAACCATCCTTGTTCATCATTCTGACTAAACCGGAGAGGAGAAGTCCCTTTCAAGTCATCGATCTTTTTTGTGTCACTCACTCGCACCGTTTTCCTCACAAACACAAGAGTTATTTTCAAGTGCTTCTCATACAGCAGCTGTCAAGACGCCCAGTCCATCAGATATAAAGTTCACATTCTACATTTCACTCCAATCCAATACGATTTGGATCATTTCTTTCTGTCCCTCGCTCTTCGTGTCCTTGGTGATCGGTTTCTCGCTTCACAAGAGAGTGTGTTGGTTTGTGTGTGTGTGTGTAATCTCCCTCTTGCAGGCTGCAGGTTGTGTGCCGCTGCCATCGGGGCTGATATTTACCTCGCAAAGCATTTGGCAGTTTTGGGTTCATGAAGCATTCACATTGGCGCCTAGAGGAACAGAAGTCAATTCACACCACCATACGTACCCCTCGCCCTCTGTTTCTCCAGGCTTGAACGGACTATATACTCGATTATGACTGTAACCGACATGTTAACAGCACATGCAGAGGTAGCTCAAAGGCAGTTTCACTAGAGAACAAAGAGAGGATGTATGAATAATTAAAGACTAGACTAACACAATACATCCAGACCCACCCACTCCACTCTCTGACTGCCTAGCAGTGTGATGGGCTTCAGAGACACCCCCTGGCCCCTGTCCTGCTTTCATTTCTCACTTCCTTTTGGTATCACTCTCTTAAAGAGGCTTTAGATGTTAGAAAGGATTATGGTGAAGTGGATCGGCTCATGTAGAGTGTGGAGTGAACCTATAGAGGCCTGCTGAATAAGGATGAAACTAGATAAAATTCTCTCTGGCACAGACATGATTGATAACTCATATCTTGCATATCTTTTGAGGAGGCCTGTGCTGGTACTTTTCTATGATGAGACAACGCTATCTCACGACCAATTCGTACAAATTCGTACAAGTGATTAAAAGATGGCTGATTCGTACGACCTCACTCCTACGAATTCGTACGATTTGTCTAAACCCCAGTGATGGGTAGGTTTAGGGGCGGCGTCAGGGGTAGGTCATTCGTAAGGAATTCATACGAATTTGGCAACTTGTAAAATACGATTTAGCAAAAATCATATGAATTCATACGAGTGAGGTCGTATGAATTCGTACAAATTAGCCACCTCGTAAAACTTGTACGAATTGCCGGGAGATCGGGTTGAATGAGACCACAATACATCTTGTGTGCATTTACACGATTTTAGAGGGATAGTTCACCCATAATGAAATTATCTTTTACTTCATCAATTCATTTTGATTTCGATTCACAAGCTCTTGATTCAATTCAATTTCAGTTCGATACAATATTGATTCATTTGGATATATATTAGGTACATGTCAATTTTTCTTAAGGAAACAAACCTCTCTCAACTAATGCTAAACTATAAAGAGAACACTGCAAGTTGGTATAATATAATATTAAAGGTTAAAATTAACGAAAGAGTTCAAACTTTTGAATTCAACTGTTGTTTTTTATATATAATAATCAAGACTGGTTTTATACAAACAATTAAATTGCACAAAGTTTTTATATTTAATGACGTTTCTACTCCAATTCGTTGTTGAAATATAAACATTTAAACTTGTTTTCATGAAGTATGCAGTAAATAATGAAGAAATCACTAACTGTTAAGTGAAAATATAATAAATATGCATTATAGTTAATATATTTAGCAAAATGATAACGTTATTTTTTTTAGCAGTTAAACAAGCTATGAACATTAAATGGCTTTCCTGAGGTAAATAGAACATTATTTGACATTTTGTTTGTCTTTTCTTTTTGTTTCAAGATTACATGAAACATTTTAGTAAGTACTGTTTTTTTTTTGTTTGTTTTTTTCAAAATACCTTCTGATGTTCACTAATGTTTATTTTGTGCTATAACTAGTACTAAAGAGTAGTATGCAGAATCAATTGAACTCACTATTAAAGAGCATAAAAATGCCATTTATTGTTTACATTTTGTGATAAAACTGACAGTTTTTGAGGCTTATGTATTATTGAATAGGGGGTGCACTACAAATAATATTTAGTGAAATTTTGTTCAGACATCAGCTAAAGCTATTCTTGGGACGTAAGAATCGATATCGGTTCATCAAAATGAAGATCAATTAAATTGATTAATTGATATCTGTGACACAAAGAAGATATTTAGCAAAAATGTCTTCATGTTTTTTGTCCAGTGCTGTTTTGGACACCTTAACATTCACTGAATGGACAAATACAGTTCTTCAAAACATTCTTCAAAATATTTTCATTTGTGTTCTGTAAAAGAAGGTCTTACAGATTTGGAACAACATGAGGGTGAGTAAATAATAACAGAATATTTTTTTTTTCCATCAACTATCCCTTTAACATGGTCAAGTGAGTTTCGTATGGAGGTAAGTTGACAAGGTGATGGAAAACATGAGATAGGAGAAAAAATTATATTTACATTTTTTAGTTTTCTCACAAAAGTATTGCTTTCCCTCAAGCAACGTTGCCATTGTTCGCAAAAGCATTAAAAAAAACAGTTTTTCCTCCCACCTCATATTATTTCTATCAAAAAAAGTTTTGTAAGCCAACGCAAGGCTTTTTGGGGAAACGCAAAAGTTTTGCGAGAGGACGCAAAAGCTTTGAAAATGTTCCTCCCGTCTCAATTTTTTCCATCATTATGTCCCTTTAGGGGCTCTGTACAACTGTGATCCGATCACTAAAAGCATGTTGATGCCAGGTGTAAAGGGGCCAAAGTATCTCAAAAGAGCATCTGTCTTTTTCAGCTTTCCATCATTTATTTTCCCAACACAAATCATGGCACGATCATATTTCATCTCTAAACAATTATTGATCAGAAATATATCCACCGCAGCCCTACGCTTAATCAAGTCCTTTCTGCTTCACCCTGTCACACACAAAACCAACAAAGCATGTATTAAATAATAACTAATGAACAATCAATCAATCAATCAATCATCTAATTCCATCATCTAATACAATAACGTTTGAGTGTTTTCAGTGGAGGAAAAGGGTCATTTCAAACAATCCACTATGCGCCAGAAAGAGGGAAAGAAAACGAAGGGAAAGACCCAAGAAAGGACAAGAAAAAAAGTCTAATTTGCTGGTGGGGGATTTCTTTAAGAAAATCTAATTTTTGATTTATGGAGTCCATTATAGTGGGGAAAAACAAACAGCGTTATTATAGATTATATTAGAGCAGCACTGAAGGCTACACAGGAGATAGATAGGAAGATGGAAAAAGAGAGAAAAGACATTCATGTTTGTTTCTGAATGTTGCAGTAATGCTGACGTGTTTTTTTTGTGTTTTTTTTTAGCATTTTGTATAGAAAATGTTTAGTATAAAGCTTTGAAACTTTGCCACGAAAATCCTGTCAGTTGTCATTATCCGTGCCAATTGAATATATAAATGAATGAGGAATGCAGCTTTCAAACTTATGAAAGGACAAAACAAATCATAAAAATGTCATAAACGTGGTCCATATGACTCACATAGGCCTACTTACTAAGTCTTTGGAAGCCATATAATAGCTTTTTGCAACAAACCAAAATTGAAGTCATTACCCACAGAAAATCCCATCCAGTAAACTGTTAAACGTGAGAATCAATCATCAGAGAGAAACATATCTGTCCTATTTGTGAACGAACTGTTAAGCCCGGTTTTGTGGTCAAACTATGGTGGCTGAGAGACTTCAACGCGCTGCTACTGAAGACAACACATGCAAATAGAAAAACACCCGCAAATTAAGAAAACATCTTCATCAGTTTTATAACACGTGTGCTGCAAATTCTCACAACACAACCAAATACAGAAGCGCGCTGCAAATAGCACAGACCATAACGGAAATGTTTCTAGGGGACCCCAATAAGTGACGATACCGGCTGGGACATGCTTATTGCTCAATGTTTACTTTTTTTAATTTAATTTTTCTTGCAAAACATACATAAATGACATAGCCTATACAATGTATCCAATATACGAAATGTATTAACAATATGTTCAATATGTTCATCAGAATACAAAAGAGAAAAGAAGAGTCAACAAAGAGCTGAAAACTAAAACAAAAACAAAATAAAAAAAAATAGAGAAAAATAACACAAGGGTGATATATTAATCTATACATCAGTTACATTGTACAATTTTTGTCATGTTATGTTTAAATAAGTTTCATAAGTAAGAAATTTTAGATAATGCAGGGTCCGAAGATGAGACGGCAAGTTTTAAAATTGAGACACTCACACACAGATGTATAGTGCATATTTTAAAAACTTTTTTGTATAAAATGTATATTTATTTGCAACAGTTATGTTAACAGCAATAAGAAATGTATGTCGTAAGAACAGCTATTCAGCTGATGGACACCATACTGTGTTGTCACGGGAACATCCCAGGTGAAAATAATGAGGACATTATGTTGTCTTTCGTTCACCAAGTGCGTTCCAATCAGCTACATAATGGCACACAAGTGCCCTGCTCACTCCAAAGTCCCCACTTCAAGGGCTCTGCCCTTCGAAAAAAGTAGGGCACAGGGATGCTCACTTCCGTTTGGATACACCCATTGAGCAATAAGCATGTCCCAGCTGGCTTCGTCACTTATTGGGGTCCCCTAGAAACATTTCAATTGTGGTCTGTGCTATTTGCAGCGCGTTTCTGTACATGGTTGTGTTGTGAACTTTTGCAGCGCGTTTCTGTATTTTGTTGTGTTGTGAGTATTTGGAGCACACGTGTGTTGTAAAAATGAATGAAGATGTTTTCTTAATTTGCGGGTGTTTGTCTATTTGCATGTTTTCTTCAGTTGCAGAGCCTTGAGCTCTCTCGGCCACCGTATCAAACTGACCAAACGATTCATTTAAAAGATACACAGAGCCACAGAATTTGATCATTGCCGAGTAATACATTTTAAAATTAACCCTAAAGACAAATTTTTAATAGCATAATGAGTATTTTAAAGTGACGAGGAGTAGATTTTATTATTAACAGTTATGGCACATGTACTCTGGCTTTCCTTCTGTAGGTCTATTAGAAGGAAACATGTGCACACAGTCTCTTTGTTCCTGAGTAAATGTATTTTTGTGTGTGTGTGTGTGTGGAGCTGCATCTGTGTCTGTCATGCAGGCCCTTTTTGTACACTAATATTAGGCGCCATTAACACACAATGCTTTCCGGGCGTTTCTCTGTGTCCCTTACCGTTTTGCAGCCTTTCCTTTTTCATTCACATTTCTAACGGTGTGTCTCAGAGCAATAATGCCATATCCCAGAAGACTAACAGGGGTAACAGATGGCCATGAATCTCACATGAAGGAACATGTGTGTTTCTTCAACTATGGCAACTTCTGGCCCTGACTTTTGGAAAATACATTTCTTTAAAACACTTTTCACACTCTCACAAGTCCATTTTATTTGTCTACTAAAATCACAAAACGCGCCATACCTACATTTTTGCAAAACTCTTAATCACTGCAGTTTCCAGCTGAAATTAAGACAAGTGACAGTAAAACACCAACAACTTTTAATCCTTTTCAGACAAATTATGATAACAAGTAGAGACGTGTATTGTCTTGCCAGTTTACACATTCAAACGACTTTAAATGCGGAAGAAGAGGCGAAAATCAGGAGTCACGCGCACGCAGAGAGAGACAGAGAGAGAGAAAGGTGCGTATCAGACAGTGCTTGAACAATGAATTGATTCTTCTTTCGCGTTTCCTTGCGGTTTAATGAACAGATGCACACAAAATTATATCAAAATACCCGGTTCGGCAAGTATTCTCTCGGATATTGTGGCAAGCAGGACTAGGCAGAGGGCTGTGAGGGCGTGATTACTGATGAGTGAAGAAACCGGATGTTTGTCAGTTTATTCGTGCATTCGGTCTTAAAGTGACAGTAGCCTAATATTCCTGCTGCTGTCTGTGCCATTAATGTTAATAAAACAACAGAATACAGTTTTAGGTTTTAGATTAAGCTACATTTAATTTCCACAGTGAACAAATAGTGTTATTTTACATTTAGGTCTAATTATTAATTTCTGTACCTGAATACTACTGTTAGACTTTGTAAGTTTGTTATTTAGTATTCATCTCTGCTTGTAATTTGGTAATTTGTTTTTATTTTATTACCAAATGTTCACTTTTCTTCAATAATGTTTGAACTTTATAAGTTAGGCTAGTAGTTTTTGCTGCGGTATCGAAGTACTTCAAGTGAGCTTTAAGTAATAAATGAAAAGCAAACTTACATTTAAATTTTTTTTTTGCTGATCCGAAAAATGATCCGAACCGTGGGTTTTGTGATCCATTGCACCAGTAATAAAGGGCAGTACAGATTCATGTTCCTCTTTTAGCGTTAATAACTGGACATTTCATTTAAAAAAAAAGTGTCGAAACGAAACAACACAACATTATTTTGTAGAAATGTTGCCGTAGGCACGTATTTCCAATGAGACAATAGAATAAAATAAAATAAAATAAAATAATCGGTTCACTCCTACAGTATTCACGTTATGTTGCAATGCGGAAGTAAGCTTTTTTTCTTTCATTTATTTTTTTCAATTCATTAGCCACTATAATAATAATTCCAGTAAATAACTGGAAGAATAACAAAATGAACTAAATGGTAAAATAATTTGCGCTACAAACCAGTGGGTTTATTATTACGATTATCAATTAAAATACGATAGCAAATAACAGTTTGCAATATCAAGCAGCATAAAGGACAGTTTTTGTACAGCTAATATAAATGGAAGCGGATGAGACCAGAAGCCTAAACACAATCAAGTTACAATGGCCATGCCCGCTCGTACATTAGGAATAAGGTGATATGAAGTGGAACTTGCAAATTTATGGAACTCCACCCCTTATCAGTGATGCCATGCATTAGAGATTGTAGCGGTTAGTGAAATTCTGGTGCTGGAAACGATATTCTCCTAGCACTATCATAAACAGCTTTTGCTTTTCTTTTCTTTTATGCCTTTCTGTGCCCACTGAGATTTTTTTTCTTTTTATCTTTCTGAATGTTTGTCAGTTTAAAAGATTCAATCTGGTGGGCTACAGCAGCTCTACAGCGGGTTTGCATGAAGGCAGGAGATTTACATTCTGAACCATTCAGTAAACATTTGACAGAAAAATTCCATGGAGCTCCAGTCTAAAATATTTGCTTTGCATCACAGGAATGCAGTTGACTTGGCAAAGGCTAGTCATAGCCAAATTGTACTAGATTTTATTGACTCACAAGTCCCGCCCACTGGTTGAGGCAATGTTGCCATATCAGGCTAGTCGAGATGCTGAAATAAACAGAGCAATGTTTTGATAGCACCAGAGCCACAGTGTTAACAGTTTTCTGGGAAATCAACCGACAAATGACTTACTTATCATTGTCTCAAAGGTATAAGGGATAATATAGATTAGTTTCAGTTTAGGATGGGTTTGTTGCATGTTTTAGTTCTGTGTCCTAGTTTTCATTTAGTTTCCATGGTTTTTCATTGATTTCATTATGTGCACCTGTTATTAGTTTTGCTGATTGGTCTGTCAATTTAAACCGTGTGATTTTTCTGTTCATTGTGCGATCTCATTGTTATGTATCCAGAGAAGTGATTTTTGAGTTTGTTTTCATTAAACTTTCACTGCTTACGATTAGATCTATCGCATTATTTTGTGTGTTTTACAACCATCACTGACAATAATGATAAAACATTCAAAAATGTAAACACTTCTCCTTTCAATATTTTCCAGTAAAACATTAGGCAACACCATACTAAACATAGTTAAGTGTCTCGGTTGCGCAACAGACTCCAAATAGATCATGAAATCAGGATACATTAGAATATATTCATAATTTAAAACATACATAAAACAAAGATCTACATTTAACCCTCTGATGGTCTTAAAAAAAAAATCACACTTGTGGTCTTCGGGGTCTATTGGACCCCAGACAATAAAATTTAATTTTGTAACAGAACAATATTTTTTTTTCTAACAAATATAATTTTTCTCTGTTTATTAATGTTTTTATGATTTATTTTTAATTTCTATAAATAAATAAATAAATAAACATTTATTTAAATAGGATTTTTACAAAAAAACAGCATTTTACGTTAAATTAAATTTATTAAAAACCCAGATTTCAAAATTTCATTCCTGGGGATACCATGGATAATTTTACAAGGTTTAATGTAAGATTTTTGCCCATTTTCTTTGAAAATACAGGTTAAAATTTGTAATAAATCACTTTAACCACTAGATGGCTATAGAGCTCCATAAGGCCTATATGCTATTTGAATTACTGAAAGATTCTAAAGTTTCTAAAGTTGGATTCAGTTGGATTCAGTTGGATTCATATATAAACATTTTAAAACACAATTATAACAAAAATAAAATACTTTTTGTCAAAGTTTAGCATTTTTTTTGTACTGAAAAAAACAACAGTTTTTCAATAATGTTACAGTATGATTATAATCAAACCTGAACAACATGTTACAAAAATAAATGTTGGGAGTCTTAAGATTGTATCATTTATTTCAACTGAACTAAAATAACAAATTAGCAAATAAAGCAGTAAAAAAAAAATTGTAAAAAAAAAAAGGTTTGCGTTATGTTCTGCGTTGTTTCTGATTTTGATGATGAATTTTGTCTATTTTGAGTCCAATGATAAATAAATATGTATTTATTTATTTATAGATATTTAAAATATATAATAAATCCTCCAAAAACTGCACAAATGTTGAGTAAAAACATTAATAAATAAAGTAAATTTATATTTGTAAAAAAAAAAAATATATTGTTATGTTACAAAATTAAATTGCATTTTTTGGGGTCCAATGGACCCCGAAGACCACGAGTGTGACTATTTTTGTCACGCCTACATAAAAACAGATAACGTTCCATTTTATTTTTTTTTTTGTAGATCTAGGAAGTGTTGAGAGCCGTAGGAAGTTTCATACCATTTGGAAAAAGAGAACATTTTTATTAATTCAAGCAAAAGTCATTTGGGGTCCAATGGACCCCACCGTACATCAGAGGACACTAAAATAGTTACACTAAAGTTTCCCTAAATTGTACACAATAGCAACACAATGTAATAAACAGTAAAAAAAACAACATTATATATAAATATATAAATAAATAGATCCATTTTATATATTAGTTCAGGTGATTAAACGGTCATCAGCCTTTAATAACGGAGGAATGAAATATGAATAATTCATCAGGTATTTTGCAAGTCTGTGCACAAATAACAAAATCATTATTAACGCCAGTCAGCCTGCAAGGTTAATGAAAGCACTGAGCACATACATATGTAAGTTATGGAGATGAAATTAAGCAAAGTGATTGTCTGACAGCTCGCTTAACGCTGGATAAAATGACTATTAGCTCAATGAAAACGGCACAAAAAAAAAAAAAGAAGAAAAAAACTAAACAGTGAGATAAAAGCTTTCTCGATGGCTCGCTCTTTGACTGATGGACTGATGTTTAAATTACTAATGGGTGGAAAACACAAGAGATGCAGCCACCTATAATTTAGTCAATTTATTTTAATGCAGATGCTTTTTTAATGCTCTTTATGAGGTGAACCTTTCAAAAACTGCATTTTGTGAAATGAGTCCGCTTCAGTTAAATGTTTTGCTTGGAAACAAGGTTATATGTTTGAAGATGGAGGGCTCGGCAAAAAAGCCTGTTGACTATTTAAAAACAGTAGGGAGATGCGAAAGGACATAATAGATAGAGGATATGAACAGAGTGTAATTACCGTTGTCTGAGAGAGATATAGTTCTAGCTCATTTCCTTAATGGAGCATCTTCACAATGGCAGCTCATGTATCCCACAGACCAGAACTCTGTTATCTAAATAAGAGCCTTACTGCTATTTGTCTCTCTCTACATCCCTCTCTGATGCTTTCTTTCACTGTCTGCCAAAAGAACCCAGTGCTTTCCACTGCTATGTTACCTTTTAGACATTTAAACCCAAAATCAAACTCATATTATGTCTCTCTATTCATCTCTTAAACACTGTGCCCGTTCCCACCACCACCCTTTTATTGACCCCTTAGTCGCCCTGCCAGTGAGACAGATAATGCCACTCAGCAGACAGCTGCCGCGACTCTAGAGCATTAAAGGAATGTTCCGGGTTCAATACAAGTTAAGCGCTATCGACAGCATTTGAGGCATAATGTCGATGAGAACCGAAAATAACTTTAAACTTTTTAGAATAGCACAGATTTGCAGTTACAGTGAGGCACTTGCATGGTTCATGCATTAAAGATTTAAATATATATTTGTTCATTGCAAATTATAATACATCCATCCACCCAGTCTTTGAATTATGGGTAAAGGGTGGTATGGGTGTAATATCAAAACCCAGAATGGGTTAAGATAGCTTAAAGTATCTGTCTACTGTAGTGGACACCATGCTTGGGATAAAACAACTAAGGTGAAAATTGCTTTCAGAAAATGGTTCCAGCAGGAGGAGCAATTAGGGGGGAGTAAAATGAGGCATGTGGGTGGATGAAGGAGGTAAGAAAGCTTGAGACAAAGAAAAGAACAAGAAACAGAGGGTTACAAAGAGACTCCAGTTTCCTGCAGAGTATATTCACCAAGCAAAGCTACTATACACTCAAACTTTAATTTCAGAATTGTTTAGCTCATGTGCTGCTTTCAGAGCACAGAACAGGTTCTATGGTTACAACAAATAAACCAGGTGCCAAGACTTAAACTTATCAAGTTTTGTGGTTCAGATCACTGCACGCATCACACTCTCAGTGGCATTTTTATCCGAATCTTTGTTCTTCATATAAATGTCTTTTTGCTTAATTAAAATTTGCTTAAAATATCCAATCTTTCAAAATCATCATAACAGAATTAATTATATTTCAAAAGATAATATGAAGATAAAGTTACTGACTTCAGACATAAAGCTTAATTTAGCTGTAAATGACAATTAGAACCCCATGAACATGTTGGCGTGTTGGAACATGATTATTTACTCAACTGCAAGAAAAGCTTTCCAACATGCAAAATCAGACAAAATAGCAAAGAGGACCTGCCACAAAACATCACACAATTCAAAAAATCAATTGCTAAGACTTACTGATGTTTGTGTGTTGTTCCACCAATATTATGTCACTTCCTGAATGATAATATCATTATTATCATCATCATCTTCTTTTTTTTATTTTTTTTTATCTTCAGTTTATTGGCAGTTGACAGACCAGCTTTTGGTGCATTTCTGCCACCACCTGAACTGGACTTTGAGTCATTGATGGGAAATTAATATTTAAAAAACAACAAACATATTCTTAACTTAATTTCTGTTTCTTTTAAAAACCTATAGATTGCATTTTGCATAGGAATTCATCCACGTTTTTAGCCAGAAGATTTTTTTTATTTTTAACCTGAAAACGCTCATCGTCTGTATAATTTGTATAAACCTTTTTTAGGCACAATACAGTCAAGTGATTTAAACTGTGTATGTTTTCTGTAAAGATAAGAAACTTGTAATGACAGTGGAATGTTTATTTGCAATGTCATAAACGAAAGTTGACTGTGGCGAGCAGGACGAGGCCGGTTGCGTGATTGCTGATGAGCGCCACCTGCGCGGCGCACCGGTCTCATATTGTATCTCTCACGGAGGAGCCGTTGCCGTCCACCAGGCGGCGGAGAGTGTCGAGCCGTCCACCGAGGGCTATCCAGCGCCTCCGCCAGGCACCGCGAGAAGATCGCCCAGCTGGTGGAGGACCAGATGGCAGTGTGTTGTAGAAACCAGACCAAGATTTTTTAAAATTATTTTTTCCTCTCTCCCCTCTCGTCTCTGTCGCTCCTCATACTTCCGCTCCTCCGTGAGAGATAGCAATCACGCAACCTCGTCCTGCTCGCAACATTGACTATATCATTTATAAACATAATTAAACAAAAGGACATAAATGAATCAACTAACCATTCAGAAACGCCCTGTTATATAAAAGTTATTACTTTCCAGAGTCTCTCCATCAGCGTCCGACTCTGGTTCAAACATATAAGGCTAAACACCATATTGACAATTTCTGACATATTGCCTGCGTGAGGTTCTCCAGTTTTGTTGTTGCTGGAGTATCCAAAGCATGTGCTGTAAAGTCACCGCCCTCTTCTGGAAAGGGGGCGGGGAGCAGCAGCTCATTTGCATTTAAAAATACACACACAAAAACAGCATGTTTGCTACCACCCAAATAGAGGCATTTAGGGCATGCTATAATAAATTATCTGTGGGGTATTTTGATCTGAAACTCAAGACACATTCTGGGGATACCTGAGACTTATACTACATACAGTATTGTAAAAAGGGGCATAATAGGTCCTCTTTAACATAGTTAACTACATTACTTAACATGAACTAACAAGTCAATAAGCAATACTTCCACAGCATTTATTAATCTTCTTTTCTACATTTACTAGTAATACATATTTAAAATCAAAAGTTGCATCTGTTAACATTAGTTAATGCAACGGTGAACTAACATGAACAAATTGCATTTTTTTTAAGTAACTGCAAAAATATATTGCTCATGGTTAGTTCATGTTTCTAAAGCATTAACTAATGTTAAGAAATGAGACCTTATTGTAAAATGTTTCCAAATACCCTATACTTTAAAAGATAAGTATCTTTTAGCTTGGCAATCTCGAGTTGGCTTCCATGTAGCTTGTGAATGCAGACAAATGCCTCATATCCAATATGGCATTTCCCTAAAGACAAGTTAAACTTTGCGCGCACACACACACACACACACACACACACACACACACACACACACACACACACACACACACACACACACACAATATTAGATGATGAATCTTCATGGTGTCAGGCTAGCTGCGCTATTAAGGGCTAAATGCTAATGCCGTCAGAGGCAGGATGGATCGATCATTATAGAAACATCCGTCATTTTTCTGAGACAGTGCATGAGGCGTCTGCACAAGCGCTGCCTGAAAAAGACCTTAGCCATTAGGGTTAGCATTAGTATGATGAACAACATCTCACGTCAGCTTAGTTTTTGATGATGAAAACAAAGGCAGGAGGAACTTCACTTCATTAAAGATAAATCTATATTATCTTACGATTACATCACAGACACTCGAGCAGCATGTATCATGAGAACGCATCAGTTTTATATAACATATTGTGCTGAGAGGTGGGAGACGTTTGTGTAACAACTCATTAGCATGTAAAAGCCCATGCGTTTTTGGTCCGACTCTGCTGTGCGTTTGATGGAGGGATATGAAAGAGGGTTGAAATGAGATGGAGGAAATAAATCTTCAGGAGAAAGAATGATAAAGGCATGATGCTTTTTTTTGTGAGGGAGGATTGAGATTGGACACATTTGTCAACCTATGGGATGCCACGGAGTGTGTACGTGCATTTGCAAGTGTGAGAATGTCATCGCTGGCCAGGTTTGTGAGTTTTGGATTGTGAGCGATGCCCCTGAAGCAAGATGACAAATATCTCAATCTTTGAAAAATATGCTCGCGTGTTATTTCATTCTCCTATTTCAATGAGAAAAACATTCTGTTTTTCTCGCTCGCTGATAAACCTGAGGGCGGTGATCTGAGACGTTAAATCGCAAACAGCCCTGGCCACATCATCCATTTCACAAGCCGTACCATCTATTAATGCCAACAACACTGCTGTGACTCCACCCATCAGCTGTCAATCTTATGACATCACACACTGGCCTTCATTTACTTTGATTACATGATAACAGTCAGAAGTCTGGTTCCCTCTTATACCTAGTTGTTGATGTTAACCTACTATTGTGGAATCAATATCACCATGCTGGCCTCATTATTCAGTCCAGTCACTTTAACTGGTGGGGATAAGACAAAGCAATCAACTGAAGACAGCTCGAAGCAGTCATTCTCTTATTTACCTTGCCAGAGCAACAGGACTGCAGTGAACCCTGCTGAAAAATTACTGTTACCGGGATGAGAACCTCACTGAAGAATTAATTTTGCCAACAAGGGAACCCCATTGAGATATAAACATTACCAGCCAATAATAAGACTGCTGCGTAAATCCAGCAGAAATTCATTTCAAGAGCTATTCTACACACCTCAAAATAAAAAATATTTATTACAAGAGAAGAGGAAGTCTTATAATTATGCGCTTATGCTTCCACACTATATGAGAATTCTGGTCACTGCTTGTAAATCAACGTCACTTTAAAGATGCGATTGCAGCTACATTTTATTTTATTTTCCAAATGTTTATAATTAATTATATTTCACTTTTGAGCTAATTTTCTACGGTTTTAAAATAAAAATCCATGAGCAGAACCTTATATGCAGTTTTGTTTTCATAACTTCCTTGCTTTTAGTAGTTATTAATTTCGGATAAAATTTCTGTAAATTAAAGTCAATTAGTTTTCTGTGGACCAACACAACAATTTAATTACTGGAATGTTTCTTCTCTACAGTGATGTATTATTGTGGTATCAACTATTTCAGATAAACATCCCTGTGGCACATAAAAAGAAATGTGCTTATCAACTTCACATGTTGATCAGATGATCTCTTCCTGTCTAAGTGGGTGGTTCTTGGCAAGAAGAAGCTGAAAAGTGCATCAATATGACAGTCAAAAGTCAGGCTAGACATCACTACCCTTAAAAGGTTCAATATGGTCTGGGAACTCACAAACCAATAAACACACACATTGCTCTTGTTAAGAGGCTTTTGACATTATATCATACAACCATAGAGGTCAGATGGCAAAGGTTAAAGAATGCCATTATTCCAGAGGGAGATGTTGGAGAGCTGAGAGAAAGAAAGAGTAAAAAAGTGACGGGGATAATAAAGACCATCCTTTGAGACTCTAACACACGCATCAGGATCACAGGACCATCCCTTTTCCTCCCAGCATGCTCTAGGGCAGCTTCATACTGATGTGTGGACGGCCAGGCCGATCTGTGTACAGGCCGAAATGTCAGAAGCTCTTTATCTACCACCCCCTCACTCATATATTCCTACAAACTCTTTTCCCAGGGCTATAGGTGTACCTCTCTGCTATCTTCTATCCCTCTCTCTCTCATTCGGTTAAATGTCAATGGTGTGATCCGAGATTGTGTGCCTGAGGCCTGAGGAAAAGGGACAGAAGAGGTGTAAAGGAGACAATGCAGGAATGATGGGAACTCAGTTTACACAGACTGAGTAAATGTGTTGAATTAATCCCAAACGTGTTCCAGGAAAATTTTGGCATAAACTTAAACACCACAGTTGCATTATCATTAATGAAACAAAAAATAAATGAAAACATTTTTACCTGGGAAAAACAAAGTAAATAATTCATTTCAATTTTATTTGTATAACGCTTACATCGTATCCTATATCTTTAAAAGGAGACTCCAGGATTTTGAACATCAAGTTATTACATACTGACTTTATAAATCAGATTTCATTGAACATGTCAAGCAAATGATTAAGCAAATACATGAATAAACCATATTATAATTCAAGTATTTTTACTTTGTTTATAAGCAATAAGGCAGCACAATATTAGTAGCTGAATGTGTGAGAAAAGCGACTGCAGTAATGGAATGAGTCTTTTTAGTTTTAATGTATGTGCTGGTGAGAGTTGAAGGAAAGGTTTGCATGCATTAACACCTTGTGCAAATAGTGAATGACTGTGTACTTGTGCATATTCACAAGTGAGAATTGAAAAGAGCTTGTCTTCTACATAAGCATTGTTCAGTTTAACAGAAAATCACCTAACCTTCTGCATTAAAGAGCTTTTATTAGAATTCCCTGTAACAGTGTGAGTATGAATGTGAAGGATGGTTTTCAGTGCTTGCATTTGGTGATAATGCAACAGAACAGCTGATAAGAGGACAGTATGTGGGAGAACAGTAGATACAGTTCAATGTATTTATCTCGCTCAGGAACAGATCGAATTCTGATATCAAAAGAATAGAGGAACGAGCACCAGATGGAAACAATATTGAATCTGCCTTATATTTATAAGATGTCATAAAATGACATGGTTCTCATCCTTGGTGTGAACAGCTAAAACCAGCCTAGGCTACTTTGGTGGCCTTCTCTGGTTTAAGCTATTTTTTCATTTATCCAGCCTGGCCTTATTAAGCTGGTTTAGATGGTTGACCTTTTGGTCCACCAGTGCGATCAGCTGGGAAATGACCAAAATCCCTGTAAAACCAGTTAACAGACCAGTCTGAAAGACCAGCTAAGACCAGCAGACCGGTTTAACCTCGTTTATAGCCGCCATGAATATAAAATATTGAAGAACAGGTTAAGTAAAAATATATTGAATATGTAAAATGGCATAGACTAAAAGATTGATTCAATTAAGAATCAATAATGGTTCATTAAGGGTATGTTTACATGACAACAATGTACAGTACTATAAAAACGGAAAAGTTTTTCCTTTGCTTTTTTGACATACAGACGACAAGAAACTCTACGCGCCTACATATTGAACACATAATATGCATGCGCATGACGTCGCAATTTCGTTCGAGACAATAACGGTATTGTTTTCAAAAGCTTGCACTTTAATACCCAATTTCAAAAGCTTGCATTTTCATGCCGCCAAAACGCTGTTGTAGTGTAAATGATCGGCCAAAACAAATACATTTTTTTCTCCCAGTTTTTAGTCGAAAACAGTGTCGTGTATAAGGCCCCTAAAGTGAGAAAAGACCAAAAAAAAAATATATTTTTTCATCATAGTTTACTGAAAATGTCACATGGTATAGAGCCTTATATGAAGTTGTGACATAAATTTTAAATGTTTACATGTGGCAAATGATGCATAATTCCTTTTTTCACTCTACCATCTATGATTCTCTAGTTTATCATTTCCCATGAGTGAGCCCACATATGTAGGTTAATTCTGCTTACATTAGCATTATTCATCTACAATCACACACACACACACTCACAGAAAACTGTGCAGTATGACAGCGATGCATCTCAGTCTTAAAAATGGGCCTTTTGACGCCGGGGCGGGCACTATGCCATCACTGCAGACTCAAAGCCCTGTTGGCATGGTAGCCAGCGCACCAGTTTCACTGCAGAGCTGTTACACACATGTGCACACAAATGCACACATTAGCTAATACTCTTTACATACTCCCATGACAGTTAAAACAGCTTTTAGCTCTCTCTCTCTGTCTCTTTCTTGTTCATTTACTTGATATCTGTCACATTTAAATATGCGAACACAAAGCGTCGGGCAGGAAAGAGGCAGTTTAATTACCACAGAACTTTTTTCCGGCGGCCTACTTTAGACAACTTCACACGCGTGCGGAGATGAGAGGGAGCGAGCAGGAGATAAAGGGAGATACAGGGTGGGAAAGAGAGATATAAGATGGATTAGTAGCATCTCTAATGACTGAAGAGGGACTGTGGGTACAGTCTCTTGAGAATATTGCTCTGGTGTTCTTCCTGTAAAGGACGATAGACTGTAGAGACACAACACAGCATGTGACAATGTGAATTAATTTGTATGTATGCTGACAATGAACATGAATCACAAAAAGATGCTTTACGGCCGTGTAGGAGAGTTTCTGCATGTGTTTGAGAAAATAATTTTACAGGAAAAAATTTGTTACACGTTTGGTAAAAAAAACTCTTGAAAACAGCAAGCCTCACTGCAAATATCCATTCTTAAACAGTAGCCTATCTTTTTCTTGTTTTCTTTACAGATTGCCTAAAAATCTGTAAAGAATGGTTCACAAAAAACATGATGATGAGGATGTGGACAGACAATAAGTGAGGAGGATTATAAGTGAATAATGACAAAAACAGGCTTCAGAAAGTACAACTGTCATCATTAACTCATCCCATGTCATTCCAAAACCATATTTTCTGTCTGTTCTGCACACAAAGCTTTGATAGGACTTCAGAGGTATGGAATACATAGCAAACAAGTCATATGGACCACTCTAATAGTATTTTAATGGTAATTGTTTGCCATTTTACCAGCATAAAACCTCCATTTACCGTCATTGTAATGGAAACCAGCAAACTGTATATTCTATCCCCTAACACTAACCCTACCCTTAATAATACCATCACAGAAAACTTTGGGATTTTTTTTTTTTAAATGTAAAGATGCAACAAGTATGATTTATAATGCTTCCAGAGGTCAAAGATCCTTTTCTTAATACTATTAATTCATCTTTGTCATTAAGATACGTATCAAAAACTTTTAAGCTGGCTATGATTAAACCGCTTGTTAAAAAAACGCAACTTGATCCTACAGAATTAGTCAATTACAGGCCGATCTCGAATCTACCTTTTCTGTCAAAGATACTAGAAAAGGCAGTATCTTCACAACTATGTTCCTTTTTAGAAAGAAATGGTATCTGCGAGGATTTTCAATCAGGATTTAGACTGAGACACTGAGACAGCTCTCATTAGAGTCTCAAATGATTTGCTCTTATCATCCGATCGTGGCTGTATCTCTCTATTAGTGTTACTCGATTTTAGTGCTGCATTTGACACTATCGACCACAACATTCTTTTAAATAGACTTGAAAATGTTGGCATTAGTGGAATTGCACTAGCAGGGTTTAAATCATACTCATCTGACCGTTATCAGTTTGTAGCAGTAAATGAAGAGATGTCTTATCGGTCAAAAGTTCGGTATGGTGTATCACAAGGCTCAGTACTAGGACCGTTGCTGTTCACTCTGTACATGCTACCCTTAGGAGATATAATTAGGAAGCATGGCATTAGTTTTCACTGTTATGTGATGATACTCAGCTCTATATTTCTTCACGCCCTGACAAAACTTACCAATCCACAAAATTAACGGAATGCATAGCTGATATAAAAAACTGGATGACTAGTAATTTCCTACTACTTAACTCTGAATAAACAGAGATTCTAATTATTGGACAAAAAACTTCCTCACGTAATAATAACCTAGAATACTGTCTAACACTTGATGTCTTTTCTGTCAAGTCCTTGTCGTCAGTTAGGAACCTCGGTGTGCTCTTTGATACCAATCTTTCATTTGAGTCACGTGTCTAGTATCTGTAAAATCACATTTTTTCATCTTAAAAATATATCTAAATTACGTCATATCGTCGCTGCCCGATGAAACTCACGTATGTCCAAAACCGTTACTTTTCAGGAAGTGAAAAAAACACCGTAATTCAAAAGCGGTTGAACATAGCGGTGTCATACTTTGTATGGCATCTTTAAATGTAACCATAGTCTTGCCAGTGTAATGATATAATCCACATTTGACCAAAATCGAGTTTAAATGGACATACGTGCATATTTTACAGTAACGGTGGTCGATACACGTTCTTCCGATCATTAATTAGAATGGCCAAGTCGCGTTTCATATTGACAGATGAATAGACTACGCTCAGTTTATTAAATAGCCTACGTCTCAGTTTATTAAATACGCTCAGTTTATTAAATGTCTCTTGCAAACTATGAAGGGACAATGAATCAATATACTCATTGCTGAACCCAGGGCAGGCGCGTGCTATGTAGCCTACACAAAAATACAGCCATGTCTGTTTTTTTCTTTTAAACAAAAAAACAAGCTGCACCCTTTTTTTTACATTTCATCTTTCATTCCGAAATGAACGAAAAAGTACACCGACCCAACATGGGTCCGTGTAACGCTTTGCAGTTCTTTGTTCAATTTGCACCATCAAAATTAACCAAATGAAAAATTGGCTTCGAACTTTCATTTTCCATTTTTTGGAATAATTCACAAACGTATAATTGTCTCTCAGTTCAATTTTCAATTCTACAAGCTTGGGTTGTTGAGTCCGAGTCTGGTTTTTGAACAAACATAAAAAACGACTCATTGCTCTGATTGTCCATTTCTCTGTGTTTTGCTCGCGGTTGAACCGTACCAGTTCCGCCGGGGATGGAGCGGGGGGTGCACGTGGATGCATTTACCCAGAGCGCTGTAGCGTTATGTAGCTATATGGCACGTCTGAAGCCTTGTTTATACTCGACGCGTCCGCAAGAGCGCGAAGGTGCGCGCGGCAAAATGACGTAATTGCGGTGTGGGCGGTCGTGCGCGTTGGGTGCGCAAGACCCCATTTCGCCTGGCGGTGTGCACGGCACTTTTTGTAACATCGCGCGCGGCGCCGCATCCGAAGATGAACGACTTCGAGCCGAATCTGGCAGAACTGGTACGTCTGCACCAGCATGTTTATGATCCTTCTATACACAGAGACATTTGCATTGATGGGCGACCATAAAAGCCTCTCATTTTGTGAATAGGAACACATTTGCATTAAGCACCCAGTTTGCACTTGTCTAAAGTAACTGCTTACATTTACAAAATAAGCCTACAATAGCAGAAGTAAGCCCTGCTGATTAAATTAAGGTTTAAACTATCTTCAATAAGGCTTCAGTTGTTTAACTAGTTTGTACAAAAAAGTATAATAAACCTACTGCATTTATTACTCTTTTAATATGGATCAGCTATTAATAAACTACTAATAAACGGCAAACTACTTCTTCACTGCTGATTCCTGGTGGTTTAGAGGAGAATTACTCCGAGTCGCCCCCTGTCGTTTCACAGAATAGCACAACGGCGAGCGCGTCAAGCATAAACGCCTCGTCCGTTTGGAGAGGTGCGGGCGCAGTCAGCGGAGACTCGCGCTTGTGCGGACGCGTCGAGTATAAACAAGGCTTAAGTCTGCCCATGAAATAATTTATCGCCAGTGGCAACGTGCTGAGATAGCTTTCAGACACGACATTATTCTCTTCTTTATAGCTCTTTTGAGGCAGTTTCTATCGTGTAATTTTAATAACAACTGTCAAGAGCGTATTATTGTAACACTAGAGGGGGTGTTAATGCGCGAGAGCGAATCTCTTCGCAGGCGAATTCACTCTCACACGAATCTCGGGGCGCGCTTTTTATTGCGAGTGCACGATCAATCTTGGTCCTTTTGACTCAATCTCAATACTTTTTATAGAATTATCTTATCTCTTTTATAATGTGTTCATAAGTTGTCGACAAACAGAATAAGACATCACCGATTAAATAAAATAAGGATTTATTATATAAGTCATCATTAGTAGGCTAATTATTGTTTTAGGTATTTATATATAGGCCTTCTGTATAGGGTGAATTCAGGGTTTTCCAAGTCATTCCAAGACACATTTCTAGAGAGAGAGAGATACAGTATGATGGACGTTGGATACTTGGTCAAAAGGACCAAGATTGAGCGTGCACTCGCAATAAAAAGCGCGCCCCGAGATTCGTGTGAGAGTGAATTCGCCTGCGAAGAGATTCGCTCTCGCGCATTAACACCCCCTCTAGTGTTACAATAAAATACGCTCTTGACAGTTGTTATTAAAATTACACGATAGAAACTGCCTCAAAAGAGCTATAAAGAAGAGAAGAATGTCGTGTCTGAAAGCTATCTCAGCACGTTGCCACTGGCGATAAATTATTTCATGGGCAGACTCAGACGTGCCATATAGCTACATAACGCTACAGCGCTCTGGGTAAATGCATCCACGTGCACCCCCCGCTCCATCCCCGGCGGAACTGGTACGGTTCAACCGCGAGCAAAACACAGAGAAATGGAAAATCAGAGCAATGAGTCGTTTTTTTATGTTTGTTCAAAAACCAGACTCGGACTCAACAACCCAAGCTTGTAGAATTGAAAATTGAACTGAGAGACAATTATCCGTTTGTGAATTATTCCAAAAAATGGAAAATGAAAGTTCGAAGCCAATTTTTCATTTGGTTAATTTTAATGGTGCAAATTGAACAAAGAACTGCAAAGCGTTACACGGACCAACATGTATTAGCCCTTTTACCCGTAACGTTATCAATCTAAATTAATCTCGTTTTTCTTTATTTAAATTTCGGGTTTTTTTTCTTTATTTAATTTTCGTTTTTTCTTTATTTAAAATTCGTTATTCTATTGAATTCTATTCTATTAAATCTACCCTTTACTGTGTCAGTAATTTATTAGTCAGAAAAATATTAGACTACCTTAAAAGTAGACTACTAAATTAACAGACCCGTGCGTTAACATCTCCACAATAAACAGTGACAATTACTTCGTCTAGACCATTTACCGGTAAATAACAGTTGTGAATATATTGCGAATATATAATAAACTTGAACAGTTGTCAAAAACAAACATTTGCTGATACTTTACCTCACAGTGTTATTCGGCTATCCAATGCTGAGCTTCCAGAGACGCTTAAGATGAAACTTCACGAGACCTGAAAGATGCCTCAGGGCGGGAGATACGCGGCGTGATTGACAGCTTTGACACCAAATGGATATACGTGAAAATCAGATGACATGATTTCACAACTTTTCATTGGTCATTTAGACATGTGAAGCATACTGTATACGGAAATGAACCTGGACATTCTATCCGTCGAAAAATCTAAAAATCGGCAAAATGGACATACGCGGTTTTCATCGCTCTCAATTAAAAATGCAGAACAATTAGTTCATGCATTCATGACATCAAGGCTAGATTATTGTAATGCTCTACTGGGTGGTTGCCCTTCATTTTTAATAAATAAACTACAGTTGGTCCAAAATGCAGCCGCTAGAGTTTTTACCAGAACCAGAAAGAATGACCATATTAGCCTGGTTCTGTCAACACTGCATTGGCTCCCTATTAAACAGTGTATACATTTTAAAATATTGCTGATTACTTAAAAAGCACTAAAAGGTTTAGCTCCCCAGTACTTGAGTGACCTCTTAACGCATTATAGTCCTTCACGTCCATTGCAATCTCACAATTCTGGCCAGTTGATAATACCTAGAATATCTAAATCGACTGCTGGCGGTAGATCCTTTTCCTATTTAGCACCAAAACTTTGGAACAATCTTCCTAACATTGTCCGGGAAGCAGACAGAGTCTGTCAGTTCAAATCTAGACTAAAAACACATCTCTTTGGCTTAGCATACACATAATAAAATACAATAATACAATACAATTTTATTTGTAAAGCACATTTAAAACAACCAAGGTTCGCCAAAGTGCTGAACACTGACATAATTTCAGACAAATTTTACACACTTGACAAGAGCACAAGACACAGTTAAAGTGACAAGAGAAAACAAAACAAAAAGCAGAAATTAATTCTCATATGACATTATAGACTTCTATAATTCAATGTTAGGCTGCATAGTTTAGATCAGCTGGAACCAGGAACACTTCCCATAAATCCTGATGTACTTGGTACATCATAAGAAGGATGGCATCTACGCAAATATTAGTTTCTCTGTTTATCCCGAGGTTTACCGCAGTCCGCCGGATCCAGACAATATCCAGATCTTTGAAACAATCTGTATTGTAAACAGCACTATATAAATAAAGGTGACATGACTTGACTTGACTTGACACACACACACACATACATACACACACACACACACACACACACACACACACACACACACACACACACACACACACACACACACACACACACACACACACACACACACACACACACACACACACACACACACACACACACACACACACACACACATCATGAATGTGATAACACAAATACTTGCACCCTTTTAGCAGCATTTCTGTTGTCCTCATTTGTAATGTCTAATGAAGTCATTAAGTCTACTTCTGAGTGTGTTTATTTGCTCTTATCTTCACTTCAGATTCCTCCAGATAAACATCCCACTATACAAAGCTCAATTTTCACTATAGGAAGTAGACAGTTTAGGTGGTCAATGACTCTTTTTTTCTCCCTAACAGATTAACATATAGAGGCAGTTTTTCTGACAATAAAGCACTAAAATAGTATGTGGAAGTCATAGAGTGATCAGATTCATATAAGCAGAATAGCAATATACCAACATCACAAAATAGAAACAGAACTAGGACAAGCAGATGATAATAAATAGCTATTAAGGTGTTAATTTCTAGCAACAACTTAAAAAAAAAACTGTTTTGGGAAACAAAGTAAAAAATGTCAATAAATTGAGATGTCATAATTAAATCCTTATTAAGAAATCACATTTGAACAAAACTGCTTCTCTGCTCATTAATATTTAAAAATACTTTTCTGCCAAATGTGGTGTAACAAATATTTTGAAAAAAATTATAATAATAAAAGGAAATGATCTCATAAATAGGTCCCTTGCAGACCCTCATACCTTTGGTAGTGAGGTCAATTAGTTTGTAAAAATATAATTTAATTTCACCCCTTTTATGATAAGGTTACTCACCTGCCATACAGATAGATAAGGCAAAATCATCCACTGTTGCAAAAAACAAACAAACTCATATTTGACTAGTTTTGACTGGTTAATTTCCCACCCTGTCTGGCTGACACTTGCTGACATCACCTCAGAGACATGCACACACACATACACACACATGGCCATCGGGTGTCAGAGGTGTTCATTATGCTTTAAACATTTGCTTGAACTCTCTGTCTCCCTCTCCCTCATCGATTATTACATCTCTGCATCTGGGTATCTCTCTTCATTAGCACAGAGTTATGTTACATATTAAAATTAATTACTGTCTTACTCACCACTAAACCTTAGCCCTGACCCTGTCAGACCCTCGCCCAGTCAGACAGACCACGTACTCGGAAACCCTCATTAACTCCCACATTTAATCAACCTGCCTCATGAATCCGAGGAAGCCTGCCTCCCTGTCTCATCCTTTGACATGCAAGCATATTGCAAGACTGCGTTCAAAGGAATTTACACAACAATGACAATTATGTCATAATTTACTCATGTCATTGACATTTTACGATTTAAATGTACATTTTTAATAATGTGATTGCATTTTTAGCATGAAATAAGTTAATGCAAACTGGAGCTTTCAGACTTCAAAAAGCACCATTAAAATATCTTTCTGTGAGGACCAAACCAAATTTTAAGAAGTTTTTCAGCTCTCTTTGGCATATACGTGATCAAATGTTTTTAAAGAATCATTTGTTCTTTTGAGTCAAATCTTTCAGTTGAATCAAAATAAATGAGTGACTTGTTCAAAAATTGAATTCAAATCACTGATTCAATGTTTCAGTTCCAGTAGCTCTCTGTAAGGAAATATTTTTTCCCTTAATCTTTTAACATGTAAAAGGTCTTTGTACAATTAAAATACCTTGCAAGTTCCATAGCTTAAAAAGTCCTCCTCAGTACAAAAAAAGTATTTATCTAACCAAGCTCCAAAAACTTTTTACATCATCACACCAATGATCACACCTGTCACGGTGTGGGTTTTGTGTTTTGTTCCTTGTTCTTGTCTGTCATGTGTTTCCCTGTCTTTTCATGTTCAGCTGTTCCCCGTTTTGTTGATTATGTCTCCAAAATATGTGTTTCTCCCCATGTGTTTCTGATTAGCCACGCCCCCTTGTTATCTTGTTTAGCTTGTTTGCCTGTGTATTTATACCCATGTTCTTCAGTTGGTGTTTGTCGGTCGTTGTTTGATGTTCCTAGTTCCTTGTTTTGTGTACCTTGTTCTGAGTTTACCCTGGATTACTTGTTTGTTGGATTATTAAAGTGCTTGCGATTGGATTCACTCTCTGCTTCGTCCTTGCCGCATTGTAACAGAACGACCGACCACAAATGAATCCAGCAGCACGGATCTCGTCTGATCTCCCCAGCATGAGCCGGGAGTTCGCTGGACAGATCGTGGCCTTGGCCCTGGATAGCCAAGATTTGTTCCAGTACACCTGAGGGTTTGCTTCACTTGCTGCCTCCTGCTCCCTGGGAGACGAGGCCATCAAATTATGTTACCGGCTGGGGGCTAAGGAGGTCAACCCGAGGGAGCTCCCCGATTTATCCGGACTGAACTGGATAGAGGCGCTCTCCGTTTGTGAAGAGAGCTTCACGTCAGCCACGTCCAGCCAGAGCTTCACGTCAGCCACGTCCAGCCAGAGCTTCACATCCAGCCAGAGCTTCACGTCAGCCACGTCCAGCCAGAGCTTCACGTCAGCCACGTCCAGCTAGAGCTTCACCACGACAGTCTGTTCCTGTTCCCGAGCCAGAGTCTGTTCCTGTTCCCAAGCCAGAGTCTGTTCCTGTTCCCGAGCCAGAGCCAGAGTCTGTTCCTGTTCCCGAGCCAGAGCCAGAGTCTGTTCCTGTTCCCGAGCCAGAGCCAGAGTCTGTTCCTGTTCCTGTTCCAGAGCCAGAGTCTGTTCCTGTTCCCGAGCCAGAGTCTGTTCCTGTTCCCGAGCCAGAGTCTGTTCCTGTTCCCGAGCCAGAGTCTGTTCCTGTTCCCGAGCCAGAGTCTGTTCCTGTTCCCGAGCCAGAGTCTGTTCCTGTTCCCGAGCCAGAGTCTGTTCCTGTTCCCGAGCCAGAGTCTGTTCCTGTTCCCGAGCCAGAGTCTGTTCCTGTTCCCGAGCCAGAGTCTGTTCCTGTTCCCGAGCCAGAGTCTGTTCCTGTTCCCGAGCCAGAGTCTGTTCCTGTTCCCGAGCCAGAGTCTGTTCCTGTTCCCGAGCCAGAGTCTGTTCCTGTTCCCGAGCCAGAGTCTGTTCCTGTTCCCGAGCCAGTGTGTGTGTTGTCTGTTCCCGAGCCCGAGCCAGGGTGTGTGTTGTCTGTTCCCGAGCCGGTGTCTGCACCGCCGTGGCCGCCCGAGTGGTCGTCTCCGTCCTGGTCGCCCGAGTGGTCGTCTCCGTCCTGGTCGCCCGAGTGGTCGTCTCCGTCCTGGTCGCCCGAGTGGTCGTCTCCCTCCTGGTCGCCCGAGTGGTCGTCTCCGTCCTGGTCGCCCGAGTGGTCGCCTCCGTCCTGGTCGCCCGAGTGGTAGTCTCCGTCCTGGTCGCCTGTTCCGTCATGGCCGCCTGCACAACCTGCCTGCCTGCACAGCCTGCTCCACCCACGGTCCAGGTCCGCCCTCACTCCACGACCCAAGTCGTTCCCCTGCACGAACCTGGCCCTCCGTCCCTCCCCCAAGACCGCCTCCACTTCTGCGGCTCCACCGCTATGTCACGGTGTGGGTTTTGTGTTTTGTTCCTTGTTCTTGTCTGTCATGTGTTTCCCTGTCTTTTCATGTTCAGCTGTTCCCCGTTTTGTTGATTATGTCTCCCCATGTGTTTCTGATTAGCCACGCCCCCTTGTTATCTTGTTTAGCTTGTTTGCCTGTGTATTTATACCCATGTTCTTCAGTTGGTGTTTGTCGGTCGTTGTTTGATGTTGTGATGTTCTGTGTACCTTGTTCTGAGTTTACCCTGGATTACTTGTTTGTTGGATTATTAAAGTGCTTGCGATTGGATTCACTCTCTGCTTCGTCCTTGCCGCATCGTAACAACACCACACGCCCAAATTCATACTCGCTTGCAATAGTGAGGGGGAGTTGATACTATTTCCTATGTGTTGATGTTAGCTAATCATAAAGTGTCCGAATACTTATATATTTTAAGGAGAAGCCTCCTTATGGAAATGTTTTTATTTTTTTGTAAACAAAAAATATTATTAACATACAGTAAGTGAACATTAAGGAATATATTAAAGTCAACAAAAAAAAATCCATGCCATGACCCCTTTAAAATTTTGGTCGGTTTATTTTTCATAGGGCATCATAAAACTTGGAATATAGGAGTAAAGGAATATAGAGCACTACCATCTTCACCCAGGCATCTGGAACAGCCTGAAGCTGGACGTTGGATACAGATTTTCAAGAAGGAACAGATAAAGGGACCATGAGCATGGATGGATGTCCAAGTGAGTTTTCTGGACGCTGAACTTTGTTTAAAAAAAAAAAAGATTTTCCATACGAGAGGGAACATCAAACTGCCAGTGCTAATGAAAGAGAGTTTTCTCAGTTTCACAGGCTCTGGATGCCAAAGTGTGTCTGTGTGTATTAAAAACAGAAGACTTGTTAAGAATGGTGTGATGGTGTGTGTGTGTGTTTGTGTTGCAACAGTAAAACAGTGACAGTGTTTGAAGTTGACAGATACTCTGATTAACGCACTGACTTTCTTCTTCAAAGTTTCCGTCATTTCCATCGCTCAGGTACATGCATCGCCAACATGAAAGGCTAAGTTCAATTAGCCAATCAGTGTATCTGAGGCCTAGGCTTAAGGAAAAGAAAAAGTCCCTATTTGACAAGAGCAAAAAAGGAAATGCAGAATACTTTTAAGAAGTTAAAGCTGCCACCCCCCCCCCCCCATAAATTTCATGAGATAAAGTTCCCTAAGTTCACACGATCCTTCAGACAGAGATAGATTCTTTTAGATTCAGTTCAGACACAGTTCAGAATTCAATCATTAATAGTTACTAGTTAATAGTTAAAAACAAACAGCAAAGCACACAATATTCTCTTCAATAAAACTGACTTGTGATTAAAGTATATATCATTTTGTCCACAAGTTTGTTAATTTTAAGTCAAAGATAAAAATTTAGCCATATGAGAAAAATTGAGCCATATCATGGGAACTGTATTTTTCTTGATATTTTGATAAAGTTTGATTAAGTATGCAAGTCAACACTAACTTTCAGAACATCTAAAAATACTTAGTCAAGATTCAAGATTTATCAGTTTAATTTAGAGTTTTCCCTTCTGTTTATTAATGCAGACGGACCATATCTTTCTCACTTTCAATCTGCAAGAATCTTACACAAAGCTTGCTAAGATTATGAGGAAGAATTTCTGCATTTAGGAAATGAAGAAAACAAGAGAACTGAGAAAATAAAGACGAATGATACAAAAGCTTTTACACAAAGACACAGCCTAAAGACTTCTGTCAAACTCAAGAATCAACATGCAGCACTGGTAAAAACAGACATAGAAACCAAGCAACAGACACAATGTCTTTTCACATGTTGTGGTTGTGGCTGTGAGGAAAAAAAAAAAGATTTATATTGTAGACATTTTCTTTTAATTACTTGACGCTCTATTATGTCAGATTAGGACACAGTGTTTTAAATAGATATACTCTCTTCAACTTCTCTCTCAGCCATCCTGCTGTATCCTCTTCAAATACACATACGAAGTGACGAAGTGATGTGACGTGGATTTCGGATACACACACAAACACGTGCACACACACACAACTGATTTTCATCTCTTCAGCGAAGCACCTCTGCATCGCTGGATCCGGAGTGAGAAGCCGCGCCGTCTGAGAAAAGTCTTCTGCGGGACGAGCCTTCGAGCCTGAAGCCGCTGGCCTTCACCTCGCCGCCTTCAGCCACCGTACCTGCTACGCTTTCCGGCGTTATATCCTTTACTGCTAAGAGTGTGTGTTCGCCGCTGCGACTCACACTCTCTCTGTCTATTTACTCTCTCTCCTAAAAGAGCTGCGTCTTTTTCAAGATGCAAAGATCCTGCGGCTCGTGTCGAGCCACACTCAGCGACGGGGACCGCCATGTCATCTGCGTTTCCTGCCTGGGTGAGGATCATGCGGCTCTCGCTCTCATCGACGGCGGATCCCCTCACTGTGAGCTGATGCCTATGGTGACTCTGAGGACTCGCCTGGCATCCTTTTCAGAGCCTGCACTTCAGCCCGCTGTAGCGCCGCGCCGTAAAAAGCGCCGTGCTCAGCGTGCCCCCGAGCCTTCTCCTGCCCGCCAAAGCTCGCCGGTTTGCCCGCCAGCTTTGCCGGCATCGCTTGAGTCGCTCACCGGACGGACAACGGCCGCCGTCTGCCGCCGTTTCCGCCATTGAGATCGACGAAAAGACCGAGGCCTGTTCTATCATGGCATCAGACAGTGAGGATTGGGCGAGCTCTGTGGACCTCCCCCCCACTGTCCGCGAGCCTTCTGGGAGACGTGCTGGCATTGAGTCTGAGTTGATGCGTCTGCTCTCTCAAGCCGTCGACAACCTCGGCCTCGACTGGGAGGCGCCCGCGCAGCCCGTGCGCAACCGGCTGGACGGATGCTTCCTCAAGAAGGACCACGCGCCGTCACAATCCAGGCCCGCGCCTTTTCTTCCTGAGCTTCACGAAGTCGTCGCAAGGTCTTGGAACGCCCCCTTCTCGGCCAGGATGCGTACCTCTGTCTCTGCTGCATTCTCCACTGTGGACGGTGCGAAAGACAGAGGGTACCTTTCTCTTCCTCCAGTGGAAGCAGCAGTAGCAGCCCATCTCTGCCCGCCCTCTGCTGGACGGCGGGCTCAGACAGTGCTGCCATCTAAAGCCTGCCGAGTGACGTCAGCCATGCACGGTCGCGCTTACACCGCCGCCAGGCAAGCTGTGTCAGAGCTGCACACAATGGCCATCCTGCAGATCTTCCAGGCCGACCTTCTCTGTAAACTGGACGAGGAAGGCGCGGAATCGATCAGCATCGCGGATTTAAGAAGCGCTACAGACCTGGCTCTTCGCGCCGCGAAATCTGCTGCACAAGCCATTGGGCAGAACATGGCCTCTCTCACCGTGGCTGAGAGACACCTGTGGTTGACGCTGTCTGAGATGACGGATTCGGAGCACGCTGTGTTTCTCGACGCGCCCATTTCGTCAGCTGGCCTCTTCGGATCTGCCATCAAAGATTTCGAGGACAGATTCCAGGAGGTTCAAAAGACATTACAGGCGATGAAGCACTTCCTCCCGAAGCACTCTAGCTCCGCAGCAGGTCGCTCGAAACAGCCGTCTGCCCGGAGCTCCCAGCCGCAGCCTGCACCACCCGCCGCCGTTTCTCAGCGCCGCCAGGCCCGAGAAAAGAGACCGCGCTCTCGCTCTGCCGGACGCTGCCCCCCTCAGCGCGGGCACCGGCCGAGGATCGAAATCAAGCCTGAGGTCTCAAAGCCTTTCTAGCCTTCCTAGGAAAGCGACGGTGTTCAAATCCCGCCGCGGCCAGATTTTCACCGAAACGTTTCGCTCGTCCAGTTCCATGCGATGTGACTGTTCCAGTGCATTTAGCAGTCAACAAGCCGGTTCATTTGCCCGCTTGCCTGCACACCAAAGCCGTTTTTACGGCTACCCAGATAAATCCAATAAAGAGTGCATTTTCTGGTGTTCCGGCCACGGCCGATGGTGTTATGAGTGTTGTAAGAATGCCCACGTCTCAGTGCCCATTCCCACACACAGACACAGCCCGCCACAGTTCAGGGCTAGCACAAATAAAATCGACTCATGTCGATTGTGCAAAAAATTTAGTGAATGTGCCCACGACACAGTGCCCACAAACACTGCACGATGCGTGTCCCACGGTTTCTGTAAAAACGACACACATTCAGTCAGCACAAGCCGACGGTGTTCTCAGTGCAGTGAGTGTGCCCGCTGTCCCGCGCCCACATTTCCTCACAAACACGCTCAACCCCACAGGGTTTGTCCCGCTCGCTCTCTCTCCACAACTTGTCATAGAGAAATCGAGCGTGACCAGGCTGCCCGCCGTGATCGCCGCGCCCCCCGCCTCGCACACTGTAAACACAGTGTTTATGTCTCAGAACACCGAAGCTCTGCGGCCACCGCTATGCCGCGCCAGAGCCCTGATTTCATTCTACCTCTAGCTATTCACGCAGATGCGTGGGCAAAGCTTCCCGGGGTATCAGAATGGTTGTAGAACACTATAAAAAGAGGCTATTCGCTACAGTTCGCTCGACGTCCCCGCCGTTACATGGTGCGAGTCGAAACCACGGTAAACAACGAAGTATCTCATCTACTTCGAGCCGAAATAGCGAAACTACTGAGCAAAGGGGCCATAGAACCTTTATCTCAGGCTCAGAGCGAAGGGGGGCTATACAGCAGATATTTTCTGGTACCGAAAAAAGACGGGGGTCTCAGACCCATTCTAGATCTGCGACAGCTGAACAGAGTGCTTGTGAAGCGCCAGTTCAGAATGCTGACAGCCAGGAAAATCCTCGCGCAAGTTCACCAGGAAGACTGGTTTATGTCAATAGATCTGAAAGACGCCTATTGCCAGATACAAATAGCGTCAAGTCACAGGCGATTCTTGAGATTCGCCTTCGAGGGACAGGCCGAACGGTAGGACTGTGTATTGATATGCCTGGCCCTCGAAGGCGTACATTTACGATGTGCATGGACGCGGCTCTCGCACCCCTGAGACTTCAGGGCATGCGAGTTTTGAACTACTTGGACGATTGGCTGATTCTAGCTCGATCACACTCAGAGCTCATAGAACACAGAACCACATTACTCGAGCATCTCGAGAATCTGGGTCTCACAGTCAATTGGGCGAAGAGTTCGCTGTTTCCCAGCCAGAAAATGTCTTTTCTGGGAACAGTGCTGGACTCGCTGTCTATGACAGCACGTCTGTCGCCGGAGCGCGGACTGGACATTCGGCGCGCCGCAAAACCCTTCCGCCGCGGCTCTATAGTCCCGCTCAAAAGGTTTCAGAAAATGCTGGGCCTCATGGCCTCAGCATCTTCGGTACTTCAGCTGGGCCTGCTTCGCATGCGCCCACTGCAGTTATGGCTGAATGCGCGAGTTCCACCCCATGCGTTGACCTCTGGTCGTTTTCGCCTCAGGGTCGACATGCGTTTCGGCTCTGGAACCTTGGAAAATAGCCGACTGGTATCAGTCAGGCGTGAGTCTGGGGACTCCCTCGAGTGTAAAGGTGGTGTCCACGGACGCCTCCACTTCGGGATGGGGAGCGCTGCTCGAGGGCAGACCGTTCTTTGGCCAGTGGTCAGAACGGGAAAAGCTTCTACACATAAACTGTCTGGAAAATCTACAGTCAACAAGCGCTACGGTGCTTTTGTCCCCAGATGTTCACTGAAAGCAGCGCATGTGCCTGGTCACCTGAATCTGGGACCAGACAGGCTGTCCAGAAACAATGTCTCAGCAGGGGAATGGTCGCTGCACCCGCAGACGATCCAACTGCTGTGGGAGACATTCGACAGAGCGCAGGTGGACCTGTTCGGGTCCCAAGAAAACTCTTTCTTCATTTCCGAACTTTTTCTCCAAGAGCAGGGATGCGCTGGCCCACGTATGGCCCCGCTGCCCCCTCTATGCTTTTCCCCCGTCTCGCTCCGCTCTGGACGAAACAGATTTGGTTCCCAGTCCTGATGCGGCTGACCAGCACTGCCCCGTGGCCTATACCGAGGAGAGACCTCCTCTCTCAGGCAAAGGGCTTGATTTGGCATCCTCGCCTGGACTTATGGTCCCTACATGCATGGGCCATCAACGGGCACCCGCTAACCTCCCGGAGGGAGTGTTAAACACGATCAGGCAGGCTAGAGCCCCGTCTACTAGACGGCTCTATTCCTCGAAATGGTCGGTGTTCTCTGCCTGGTGTCAAGCTCAGGGCTTTTCACCCGTAGACTGCGGGGTTACGGAAGTGCTCTCCTTCCTTCAGGAGCTGCTGGAAAAGGGCAGAACCCCATCCACGCTCAAAGTATACGTGGCGGCCATAGCGGCGTTTGCAAAACCGACGTCTGGCCAGTCACTGGGGAAAAACGACCTGGTCGTGCGATTCCTCAGGGGAGCTCGGAGGCTGAATCCTCCCAGACCCCCCTCAGTCCCTGTGTGGGACCTTTCTACGGGTTTGGAAGCCATGAAAGGTGCCCCATTCGAGCCAATCAATTTGTCAGACATGAAACATCTGTCTTTCAAAACTGTGTTTCTTATGGCTCTCGTTTCAATGAAGCGCATAGGTGACTTACAAGCGCTTTCAGTAAGCGTGTCATGTATGGAGTTTGGGCCTAATGGAGTTTGGGCCTAACTCAAAAGTCATACTCAAATCAAGTGCCCAGATCCCTCAACACACCGTTCAGGGCCCAGGTTATTTCCCTGTGCGCCCTCCCGGTTCATGATGAGGAGGAGGATGCGAGTCTCCTTTGCCCTGTCAGGGTACTGAGAGCTTATGTGTCCCGCTCGTCTGTCTTCAGACAGACCGAGCAGCTCTTCGTTTTGTTTGGCGGACGCTCCAAGGGACTGGCCGCATCAAAACACATCTGGCCACAGAGCCTATCCAGATGGCTTACACTTCTAAGGGCCTGCAGTGTGCTTTGGGTGTCAGAGCACGTGGTCTAGCGGGATTTCCTTTCAAGATATCTGTATGTCGGCAGGCTGGGCCTCGCTGTCTACATTTATAAGGTTTTATAACCTAGAGGTTCTCGCCATACAGGCCAAGCTGCTGTCGGTCTAGAATTCAGTACTATCTGCCCCGCTGCGCCGACGCAGAAGGCTGAGTTTTGCTTGAGCATCGCTCACTGATCGATAGAACAGCCCCATGGTTGTTGAATAACACGTACTGTTACCCAGTTCAGGCTGAACACGTTCACCCTGTCTGCATGAAACACTGTTAACATAACTAGCTCCTGTAGGATGCTATTTCATGGGGAATGATGCTTGCAGCCTCTCTTCTCCGACTCTCTGTGAGTCTATGGTGATTATGCACTATATGAGCCCCGGGCTACTGCCCTTGGGACTTTGGTGTCGGATCCCAGTACGCACGGCGTGTTGCATTGTGATCCCCATAGCGTAAGATATTACGCAGTACGAGAGATACTCTCGTAAGAGAACGTACTCGGTTACTAACGTAACCTCGGTTCTCTCTAGAGAGGGAACGAGTACTGCGTATCTTGCTGTGCATACAACAGCTCTGGTTCGCTTCAGCGATGAAAACCAGTTTGTATCAGCCTGTCGAGCCGTATTTATAGGCCAAGGCCACGCCTATTCTGGCGGGACGTGATGTTCGCGCCCCCATTGGGTATCACGTCACGCAGGGCCTCTCTCGATAGGCTGCTGCTGTTGCCACAGGTCAGCCAATAGGCACGCAAGCCGCCTTGCCTATGTCTGCATGCTGTCGCAACGCGTTTTACATTAATTCAAAACTAAGGATAATTATTGGCTTCAATATCTAGTGGAAAAGATGTTTTCCCCATAGCGTAAGATATTACGCAGTACTCGTTCCCTCTCTAGACTAGAGAGAACCGAGGTTACGTTAGTAACCGAGTACGTTTTCATGGTTTATGGGGACTTTCATAGACATAATGATTTTTTTTACTGTATAAACTATATATATATATATATATATATATATATATATATTCTGTCTCTTAACCCTAACCCTACCCTAAACACAACCCTAAAAAAAACATAATTCTGTATAATTTATAAGCTGTTTTCCTCATGGGGACCAAATGTCCCCAGGCCCACAGGTAAAAAATTACTGGTATTACTAAATTCAAGGTATTACTAAATTTGTGAGGACCCCACAACATAGGGTTTACTGTACCAAGGCACAAACACACACACGCTCAAATGTACTTAAATGACTATAAGTGAGCTAGAATATACTAAATACTTGAAAATGATATCTTTAAAACAGCTTAGTTCTAAATATGAAATACAAAATAAAATAATCAGTGTTGATGACTTGACTATTATTCTAAAATACACTGGTTAAAGCACTTGTAATATAATTAAATATTTATGGTTTACTTTACTCACACTTAAAAATAAGAAAGTATTGTTATAAAAAACACTCATAGTGCTGCAGCATTTCAAAAGATATTATCAATTTTCCTATATTATGCTGATATTTTGGGTGTGCATTTGTGTAATTGAAGAAGTTAGTCTAGGAATTAATGTGCGTTTGTGAGGGTATTACCACCTGTGTGTGTGTGTGTGTGTTTGTGTGTGTTGAAGGGGGGTTTACCCAACTCACATCTTCTGCTTCTTGATTAACTCTCGCTCTGGGGAAAACTGCAAGTGAACCATTTTATTTACAGATTTTGTATTTTTGTTCTCTCCCAGAGACATATCCGCTAATACTTTCTCCAATCAGCACCTTAGAGGGCAATAACAAGATAGCAGAATAAATAAATAAAATACTAAGAACGCTTATGTGGTGAAAAAAGCCTTTGAGTAAATTTTAGTGAGCAACAAGGGAATATGGCCTCCAGAGAATTTCAAAAACTGTGTGAGCGAGTGTACGTGTGCTTGCCTTTTCAAAGCATCCAAGCAGCCCAGAAAAGTAATTACTCTCTCGGCAGAACAGAATGAGAACAGAAATGTGTGTGTGTGTGTGTGTGTGTGTGTGTGTGTGTGTGTGTGTGTGTGTGTGTGTGTGTGTGTGTGTGCGTGTGAATTTCGGCTTTTCAAAACACTGTTCACACCCACACACTTACCCACACACTTAGACAGAACAGAGTGCTGATCTTTAAACTTTTAGCATACCTGAAGGTGATAAGGCTTCATAATAGCGATAAACTGCACTGTGTGTGTGTGTGTGTGTGTGTGTGTAAGTGTGTGTGTGTGAGAAAAGGGGGCAGTGCACAGGAGAAAGAGTGAAACAGTAACATCCCATCACTGTTTCATAAGTTGCTAATTTATCTGCAATGTATCTCTGGGATTTAAAGGGGTCCTATTATGCCCTTTTACAAAGTCTTGATTTAGTTTTTGGGGTGTATGTTTAAAACGTCCTCGGGTTACGACTGTAACCCTTGTTCCCTGAGAAAGGGAATGAGGACTGCGTCGAATGACACTTTGGGGGGAAAGCCCCTCAGCGTAGCGTCTCTGAAGTATGAATGAACCTAAGCCAATCTCTGATTGGTGTTGCGTCATGACGTAATGAGTGACGGCATACAAGCGGAAGCTATAAAGGACGCCGGCACACATAAGATGTCAGCTTCTGTGATGAAGCAAGCGCTCCCAGGCAGGGGAAGGCGTGGCGAAGGGACGCAGTCCTCGTTCCCTTTCTCAGGGAACAAGGGTTACAGTCGTAACCCGAGGACGTTCCCTTTCGAGGGAACTCGGACTGCGTCGAATGACACTTTGGGGGAACGAGTACCCACTATGCCACAACGCGCCCTGCCTGTCCTTGTGTGAAGCTGCTCACAGGCACACTTAGGACGAGAGCACAAGAGTGCCAGGCGTAGACGGGATGTCCAGACTGTAAAACCTAATAAAGGTGTGGGGGGTGGCCCATCCTGCTGCATCGCAGACCTCCTGGATTGGGGCCCCCGAGAGGAGGGCTCTAGAGGACGTCATGCCTCTGGTTGAATGAGCCCTCATGGCCAAAGGTGAAGGCAGATTGCACACCTGGTAGGCCAAGGAAATAGCATGGACAATCCTTGCTGATGGTCTGTTTGGAGGCGGGAAGACCCTTCTTGGGCGACCCAAAACACACCAGCAACTGGTCTGACTTCCGCCATGAAGAGGACCTCTGAATGTAAATTTTTAGAGCTCTGACAGGGCAGAGCAGATGAAGTCTCTCCTCATCCCCCGTCACGTGAGGTGGAGGATGAAAAGCCTGCAGAACCGTAGGAAGAACCTACCAGGATGTAGGATGGCTTTAATGTCGCCTGGAGCAAACTCCAGGCACCCGTTAGATATAGAGAGCGCCTGGAGATCTCCTACCCTCCTCAGAGAAGTAATGGCCAACAGAAAAACCACCTTCAGGGAAAGGTTCTTGGCCTCAGCCGACTCCAGTGGTTCAAAGGGGGCCTCGGCCAGCCCTTCGAGAACCACTGCCAGGACCCATATGGGAACCCTGGTACGAGCCGCAGGTCTCATCCTCCAAGCCCCACGGAGGAAACGTACGACCAACTGCTGTCTCCCCAGAGGCCCATCACCCAGAGGAGCGTGGAAAGCCACAATGGCAGCCACGTACACCTTGAGTGTGGACGGGGTAAGACCAGCTGAAAAGCGATCTTGGAGGAACTGAAGCCACTGGGCAGTTAACTGGATCCACCTCACGCTCTCTACACCAATTGGTAAAGACATTCCACTTTAAGCCGTACAATTTCCTCGTGGAGGGAGCTCTAGAGCTGAGTATGGTCTCCACTACTCCAGCTGATAGGCCGGCCTCTAGGTACTGTGCCCCCTCAGGGGCCAGACCCACAGCTTCCATAGCTCGGGCCGAGGGTGAAATATTGAGCCCTCTGCCTGTGTCAGCAGGTCCCTCCTGAGGGAAATCTCCCACGGAGGGCCGTCTAGGAGCAATACAATGTCTGACAACCATACTCGGGCCGGCCACAACGGGGCTACCAGCAGTAGACTGATCCCGTCGCGACGGACCATCTCTAGAACTCCCGGGAGCAGAGCGATCGGGGGAAATGCATACAGACACAGCCTCGGCCACGTCTGCACCATGGCATCCAACCCCAGCGGGGCTGGATGAGTGAGGGAAAACCACAGTGGACAGTGGGTTGTCTCTCGAGACGCAAATAGGTCCACTTCCACTGGGCCGAACCTCTGAGCTATCGACTCCACCACCTCGGCGTGGAGTCTTCATTCCCCGGGCCTCAGCTCCTGCCTTCGACAGGATGTCTGCTCCCTGATTTTGACTCCCTGGGATGTATGTTGCTCTTGGAGATAACAGTTTCCCCTGGGACCACAGGAGGATCTTATGTGCCAGTCTGCATAGAGGGCGAGACCTCAGGCCCCCTGATGGTTTATATAGGCCACTACCGACATATTGTCTGACCTCACAAGGACATTATTACCTTAGAGGTCCGGCAGGAAGCTCCTCAGAGCTCGGAACACCGCCAACATCTCCAGGCAGTTTATGTGCCAGGAGGAATGATGGTCCTGCCATAGGCCTGTCGTAAAGCGGCCGTCCATGACCGCGCCCCAGCCCGTGAGGGAGACGTCTGTCGAAACGGTCTTCCGGCGACATGACGCTCCCAACACTGGACCTTGGGACAGAAACCAAGCTTTTTTCCACATAGATAGGGAACGAAGGCATCTGCGCGTAACCCTGATCATACAATCGTGCCCGCATCGTGACCGAGTCCCACACCACTCCCAGGAACGTGGTTCTCTGGGCTGGTGTCAACGCGCTCTTTTTCGTGTTGAGTCTCAACCCCAGGCTTTGAATGTGGGCGAGGGCGACATCTCGATGCCGAACCGCCAGCTCTTGTGACTGGGCCAGAATCAGCCAGTTGTTGATATAATTGAGTACCCTGATGCCCCTGGAGCCTCAGCGGTGCTAGAGCTGCATCCATACATTTGTTAAATGTGCGTGGGGAGAGAGCTAGGCCGAACGGAAGAACCCGATATTGGTATGCTTCGCCCCCGAAAGTGAACCTCAGGAACTTCCTGTGAGATGGAAGGATGGATATGTGGAAGTATGCGTCCTTTAGATCTATCGTGACAAACCAATCCTCGGATTGAATTTGACTCACGATGATGGGAATAGTGAGCATCTTGAACCTGAATCTCCTCAGAGAACGATTCAAGTGTCTGAGATCTATTATTGGACGCAACTCCCATCCTTCTTGGGAACTATAAAGTAGCGGCTGTAAAACCCGGACTCCCTGTCCGGTGGAGGAATACGTTCTATAGCCTCCTTTACCAGCAGGGAGTTTACTTCCTGTTCCAATACCCGACCCTGCACTGGGTCGACTGCAGTCCAGACCACCCCGTTGAACCTTGGTGGGCGTAAACCGAACTGCAGCCTGCACCCCCTTTTGAATGGTGCGCAGGGCCCAAGGCGAAATATTCGTGAGATTTTTCCATGCATCGAAATATTTTACCAAAGGAACCAGGCTCTCGAGCCTGGCTTCGGGTACCAATCGGGATTCGTTCTCGACCCCCTGAAGCGGGTCTCCGGCAGGGTTCAACCGAAAACGATTCTCGACGGGCGGACGCGATTGCTGCCTGGCCGCAAGCCTGTGGGGCAGACAGAGCAGCGTGCGTTCGCTGGAAACCGATGTGTCCCGAAGCGCACTTAACGGCGGGATACAGACATCGACTTCCTGAGGGCTCCCCTGAGGGGAGGCTCTTTCGGTTTCGTTCTCGACACCCTGAAGCGGAGGATCGGCAGGGAATAATCGAAAACCGTTTCCGATGAGCGAACATGAGCACTGCCTGGCCACAAACCCTTCGGGCGGACACTGCAGCGCGCATTCGCTGAAAACCGCTGTGTCCCGAAGCGCACTTGACGCTGGATACAAACATCGATTTTCTGAGGGCTCCGCGGAGGAGCAATTCTCGCTCGTCCCTCCACGGGGGGGATAGCCCTGTTATTTTTGTCTCGTTTTCGATACCCTGAAGCGGAGGACCGGCAGGGAAGAATCGAAAAATGATGTTTGATGTACAGAAGGAACACTGCATGGCCGCAAGCCTGCGTCCGCTGCTCATCATTTTAACTCCTCAGAAATAAATGTAGCCATAAACACTGTATAAGTGAAACACGGTCTGAATGGTAGGCTGAATTAAAATATCTAACTTCCGATATTCAAAAGTGAGAAATATTTCATCATTTTAATTTCTTAAAATTAAATGCAGCCTTAATTACCAGACAATACTGTTTTGTGTTAGGCTATACGGTCTCGTAATACACACAGCTGCCTCGGCAACGCGAGATTCGAGTCGTTCACAATATATTTGGCTTCCAACCCAAGAAGAAAGTCAACAGGTGCGACTAAAACATCCGACAGCGCACGGATATACGCGTCGAGATATTTCTCAATGACCACAGCCAGCACCCTCAGGAGCTGACTGTTCATGCCTCGCACACACACACAATCTTTATTGTAAAGTAGACCCGTAATCTACGCGTTGCCTCGGCAAACGCGAGATCCGAGCAACTAGATTCTGTATTGCAATGTAGACCTTTGATCTACGCGCTGCCTCGACAAACGCGAGATCCAAGTCACAGAATCTTATTGCAGAGTAGACCCGTAATAAACGCGCTGCCTCGGCAAACGCGAGATCCGAGCCACTATAGATTCTATATTGCAACAGACCCATTTGCGAGCCCCATGAAGAGCGTTGCCGCGCCGCCTCAGCAGACGCGGGTCCCGCGGGGCTCGCGAGCCTGACCATCCTCCTTTTATTTATTTATTTATTTATTTAAATGGCCAGGCAGGAGCGCAGCACACGGATTGGAAGTTTTTCACAATCCTCGCAAGCAGCCCCCTCGAGAGCTGCCAGCGCGTGCTGCACTCCCAAACAATGTGTACACAAATGTGTGTCCCCACCCGTGATATAACGAGGGCAGGGATGCACACACCGAGTGAAACTTGGGCTCGCCATACAGAGTCGGCGCCAGAGCAGATCTACTGGAGGGGCATTGGGTCATCCGCGGGGGGGCACTGCCATTTGAGAATTTTTTTTTAATGCTTTAAAAAACGAAAAACACGTTTTTTATTTATTATTATTATTTGTTAATTGCGAATTTGTGTGCTACTTTACAAATAAATAATTTTACACACATAAAAAATATTAATTTATAGAAGTTTGATTTAAAAACGATTGTATTGCTTCCGCGTGAACATAACTATGTCCATGGCATGCTCTGTTTTTAATGGCAACGGTGTGCTATACTTAGCAGCGGTCTGTTATCAAGAAATTATACATTAGAATTCAACCAAGCCATTATTTCATTTAAGTTAAAATTTGTACATTTAATATTGAAAAAAATAACTAAAAGGGATATTTTTTTTGAACACACCATTCAAAGTGCTCGTTGACTGCGATCTGTGGTGCTGATAGTGTTCTCTTGTGGCTCGCGCTGCCACAAGAAACATCTTCACACGGACGCGCGCTTGATCGGTTGCGGAGAAATCTCTATTCGTATCGGTGAAATCACAAAGTAAAATGCACTCAAACATGTCCCTGACAACCACTGATAAACATAATCGGTTTTAATGAGGGAAAAAAAAAAATTATGCGAGTGTGGGTTAGACCCCAGAATCTCTTGCACGCTAGTCTAAAATTCCACCACTGGACCATTCAAGCACTTACAAATTAAAGTCGGATTGAATATATCTAACGTTACTTCTTCATGTGAAAATTCTTGGCACTAACACATATTAGATCTCATTAGACAACAAATTAAACACAATGTACTATTTAAATAGATTGCTGGACATTTGGTGTTGTATAGCCTACATCTGATTTATGATTTAGCATTGTATTAGAAACTCTGGTAGGAGGGGCATCAATGAGCGCTAGGGGGGGCACGGCCCTCGAATGCCCCACCATAGCGCCGACCCTGTCGCCATAATATATATATATATATATATATATATATATATATATATATGTATAAATGTAATGCTTTGTGACAGACAACACCAAATAAGACAGACAAGTCAAACAGAGAGCGCTTTGCTGAAGAACAAAAAGCTGACATCTTATGTGTGCCGGCGTCCTTTATAGCTTCCGCTTGTATGCTGAGGGGCGTTCCCCCCAAAGTGTCATTCGACGCAGTCCGAGTTCCCTCGCAAGGGAACTAGTGTTTTATGCGGATGGGCGGCCGGAGCGCGTTTAAGGTTTTTCTGTTAGAACGGTGTCGTGTTAGCGGCCCCTAAGTTAATAACTAATGATCTTCTCAACGGAAGTGAATCAATCAAAACTAACTTTAGCTGGACAATAACTTTATCCTAGAGCTGTGGCAAAGCCTAAACAATCTGTTACGGTAATTTCTATTATCACTGTAAAGCTACTTTGAAACAATCCATACTGTTAAAAGCACTTTATAAATGAGGGTGACTTACTAGAATTCATGCTTGGTTGTTCAAATTATTTTTCACATATTTTACATTATTACAGCACCTCTCTCCCCAGTCTGGCTCGAACACGTTGATTTCGATGAAGCCCCTCCTTCCGAAATACAAAATGAGCTGTGATTGGTTAGCTGCTGGCCCAGTGTGTTGTGACTGGCAGCGCTTAGCGTGTGTTCGGAAAATGTCCGCCCCTCTATAACGGTGAGTTCTTCTCTAGTGTAAATATTAGGGGTGTAACAATACATCGATATGGATCGATGCATCGATCAAACCTTTAACAAAACGATGCATCGATGCCACACATAAAATATCGATATGAGGTACCTTTATTTTGATACTCTCCACATCCTCACGTAACGTCCATCTACACAATTCCGCCAAAGCGAGCATTTTCGTTTACGCACCATACTGTCTGCCGGTGTCTTTGTAACCTTTCTCTTCGGCTGAAATAGATGCCTGACAAGATTGACTGAACCCTAAACACATTGTCACAAAAGCCGGTTTTGTCCACTGTCAATGCATCGCGAGTTCATGTTTTACAGCAGAAACCGACAAGCACCCTTGTTGTTTGTGAACACAACCCGATAAGTCCGTTTTAGCAAATCAGCGCGCAGTATTTAGGTCAGGTGACAAGGCTGCTAGTCACTTTGAAAAGACGCGCTAGCTGAGAGGAGTTTCGTCAAAGCTGACTAAAAGTGATCGATGATGGATAATTTCAACAAACTTAATGAACCCGTGATATATTTTTCAGGGCGTAAAAGGTTAATAAAAGCTGAACCTTTTCCCAGAAACTTACTAAAGCAGCACGTTACAGTGGAGTGGTAAAAGCTCCCTGTATTGTGTGTAATCACAACAACAAAGTTTGTCAGGCGTATGTCAGCTGAGGAGATTAATGTTACAAAGATTAACCAAGTGTTTTATTATGTATCATAGCAATTACTTGGTTTTATTTAACTCTGAAACATGAAATGTGGAGTTATCTGCTTTTGCCAAAAAAAACTAAACAAAAAAACCGACTGTTGGAGTTATCTACTTTTGCTAAAAAAACTAACTTTTAATACATAAAAAATATACTTTCGGTTTCAATTAACTTTCATTTTGCAAGTTACCTGTATAACTTTTTTTAGTTATTATTACTTAATTAAAACAACCCAGCTGCAGTTTGAACGATTTTACTTGGAATGCACAATATAAAAAAAAAAAACACGATTTATGAAAATTAACAAGAACGGAGTATCTGTTTTTGCAAATGATCTCTTCTGTGGTAAATGTCCCAATTGGGAGAGGGCGTGCAATTTTCAAAGAGTTTAATTAAACGTTCATGTTATATATTTTGGTTGCTTTTGTGAGTTAAAGGGGTGGTAAAATGCCCTTTTCACAAGATGTAAAATAAATCTCTGATGTCCCCAGAGTGTGTGTGAAGTTTTAGCACAAAATACCCCACAGATATTTTTATATAGCATGTTAAAGTTGTCACTTTTTGAGGGTTAGCAAAAACTCACCGTTTTGTGCCTGGCCCTTTAAATGCAAATGAGCTCCCTCAGAAGGCGGGGTTTCAAGAGCTCGTGTGTATTAGCAGTTCCGATTACCTCACCCAGACACACTAAAATGACAGAAACTGTTCTGCCTTTAATGTTAAAACAGAGTCAGACAAAGATGGAGAGACTCAAGAAGAAGTGACAACATGTAGAATGCAACAGGACGTCTCTGAATGGTTAGTTGAGGAATTTATGTTGCTGGTGTGGAGTTAACTATCTTCAATTAGCATATTCTGTCATGATAATCTATAAATTACTCATATAGGAACTGTTGTGAAATGCACACAGAGTGACTTTTTATTGAATGTGAAAAGAAGGATGCTAAAGTATGAGCTGACTCACAAATGTACTCTTATACAACAACTTTTCCTCTTCTCAAAATGGACTGTGTGTCCCGGGGGCGGGGTTTATGTACATTTTAGGGTTGCTGATGTCACTAATCCGGGAGGAATGTCGTGTTGTAGTCCTTTTCTTTAAAAGCAAATATCTCCCTTTGCTTTGAACTTTGAGCATTGTAACTTTGCAGATGTTGTTTATGCTCAAACAACAACATTTCATACTAGCTAAAGTTAGAAAAGTGATATCGTGTTTTAGCACCCCTTTAATAAAAATTTAACTGGTTGTGTAAACTTCGCAACATAATATCTAAATATCGATAAATCAATCGATATAGCCCTGAATCGAATCGTAATTGTATCGCAGAACTTTTTGAGGTATCAGCAAATATCGTATCGCTGGCTGAGAGAATCGATATCATATTGTATCTTGATGAACTGTCCGATTTACACCCCTAGTAAATATGAATGAGGATGGCGACAATTTCAAACTAATTCGAGCCCGATTCAGACCCTGACAATGTTAACAAACAAGAGTACAGTGCAGAATGGATTTCACAGGACGTTTCAGAGTGGTATGTTTTTTGCAATTTTCTTATACATTATAGATATGTTATCCATCATTCTATCGTGATATTTGTCGTAAAACTAAGATAATACAAACAATAATCGATCACAAAACCATGGTTAATTTTCCTAAGGAGCAGTAAACAGTCTTAAAAAAGCTAGAGATTACAGAAGCAACAAAACAAACTGTTCCCCATAAACTGTGCAGCACAAAGATAAATAAATAAATTCACTGTAAATCACGGCTTTGCGGGGCTTATTGCTTTATTTAACCACTCTAAGTTCTTCAGCCTTAGGAAGGTCAAACAAATGAGTTTTGGAAACGTTGTGGAAAAAAAAAACGTCTCTTTGACATAGCGACATCACTGTCTTCTCTAATGCAGCTCAACCAGGCCTCGTCCTGGAAAAGCAAAATAGGATCCCTTTAATGTGATTCACAAAGTGATGTACAACATTTAAATGTGAGTCTACAGTCTACTGTCATGATACAGTAGAATATACCAAAATCTTTAGGAAAACAAACAAAAAAGTATGTTGTGGAGCAATTTAAAATCTACAACTTTTGAAAGAAAAATAAATACTATGCGCATACAGCGCACAGTGTACAAATGTTGTATAAAAATTCTGGATGACCTACTCCAGTAGCCAAAATAAAAAGCAATATTTATATTTAGGGTTGGACCACTTCAGATTTTTTAAGTCGACATTTATGTGATTAAAGTCGAAAACAAATAAACCTCGAGATGATACTCGAACGCAGGTTGCCTTGTGCACAGCTATGGCATATGACACAGCCTTGATCAGTTTCTTAATTCAGTCGGCTTATGTTATTTTTAAAAAATATTTGTGCATTCGAATGCTCAAGATGATGTAAAATTATAACAGCCTTCTGTTTGTACCGTTTTGACTTCTTTGCTCGCTTTCGCTAAGCTGAACAGCCAATCAAAGTTCTCTCTCTCTCTCTCTCTCTCTCTCTCTCTCTCTCTCTCTCTCTCTCTCTCTCTCTCTCTCTCTCTCTCTCTCTCTCTCTCTCTCTCTCTCTCTCTCTCTCTCTCTCTCTCTCTCTCTCTCTCTCTCTCTCTCTCTCTCTCTCTCTCTCTCTCTCTCTCTCTGACGGCCCAATGCAGATTCAACTTCTTGCAGATTCGATAAATGCATTGTATCGACTCAATGCAGATTAGTTCTTTAGGGGTGTTCCTTCTTTCTCATGTGGTCAAACTGCGAAGACATTTTTGAACATTCTGCATACTGCTCATACATAATACACGTTAAACTTTGACAGCCCTAAAAAAATAAATATATATCTTTGCAAGGTGCAAAATTGGCATTGCTTTCAAAATCCAAAATAAATAAATAAATTCTGAGGGGGCACATGCTTTAGTACAATGATGAAGACTCTCCCACCCTCTCTTACATAATCCTCTTCTCTTCCTCTCTTTAAATCACAGCTTTCATCCAAGTGACATCGAGTCAGCCTTCTGCTCGTGGCTCAGGTCTTAATATTAACCCTAATACATTGCTTACTGCTAACTGCATGCACCTTTTGAGTGTTCAAAAGCAGCTCCTAAAAATGTATCAAAATTAAGACAATTACAAGAGCATGTGTACTCACGCCAATACAAATACTCTCTAAGGGGGTGGGGGTTAACATCACAAAAATGTGTTAAATTCTGCACATTGAATGCCTGACAGGCAACCATTTCTTCGGATGTGTGTGTGAGAGAGAGTGTGAGATGCTTTGACAGTGCTCCATCTCTGTCTCAGACATCAGCAAATTTACCAGCTAGCTAGACCCTTAGAGAAAAGCTTTAAATATCCAGTAAGATCATATACACTGTGACACACACACACACACACACACACACACACACACACACACACACACACACACACACACACACACACACACACACACACACACACACACACACACACACACAGAACTCTTTCTAAGAGTGAAGAGGGTGTCTGTTGCTGTCTAGCTCTCTTTCTCTATCAGGCATGTACTGTACATGCAGCCTCCCATCACTTTTACATCAAGAAAGCTTCAAAATGCATTGTGTCAACAATGACAATCATTATTCCCTTCAGGAAAAGTTGACTTATCTACCCAGAGGCTAACTGTATTCCTCAAAGTTGAGCTTTCACAACTAAGGACAATTAAAGGGACAGTACAGCCAAAAAAGAGAGAATTCTCTTATCATTACACTTATGTCGTTCCAAACCTGCGACTTCCTTTATTTTGTGGAAAGCAAACAAGCATATTTTGAAGAATGTTTTATTTGTTTTTATCCAGACAGTTAATGTACAATGAATGGAATGAGGGTGAATAAATGATTTTGGGTTAACTATCCATTTAATGGAATCCCCAATTATGTTTTATTTAAATTAAAATGTTGTCTCAAATAGAATGACTTCATATGTTTTAGTGTATAAGAAGTGGTGCTTATTCAAACTGTGGCATGAAGCATCTTACACAGATCAAGTTTTTTTTTTTTTTCATTTTGCATCTATCTATCTAGACCTGCCACTTGATTGTCCTTTCAATCAATCAAATAATCAAACAACCATTAAAGGATCTATAAACAATGTGATTTGAATAGTTCATATTATTTAGTCTTGGAAGAAGTTGATGAAAAATGTTGAGTTGAAATCTCACACTTTTGATGGAAAAACTTTGGAAGAATGTTTTTCTTTCTCATGGGTGTCACCCAGAGTCACAAAGCAAAGAAAGTACAGAGGACAGGGCATATCACATACTCTCCCTCGCCATTCAGTTTGCTAAAGTTAATTTCTTTAAAAAAAAATGAGCAAAAAAGAAGTAGGTCATTATAACACATCTTAATTGATCAGTTTTTGTTGATCTGTAAATGACACACACACACACACACACACACACACACACACACACACACACACACACACACACACACACACGGATTGAACTTGCCGGCCTCGAAAAGTTATTAAAGACATCGTTAAAATAGTCCAAGTGACTATTTTACAGTGGCTTAATCTTAAGCTTATCAAGCGACGAGAATACTTTTTGTGCGCAAAAACAAACAAAAATAACGACTTTATTTCAACTATTCATTTCCTTCTCTATGGGCCTCTAGTCAGTTAACTTAGTGTAATAGCGTAGAGCTACGTGACACGGCTCACTATTGGCCGACGCTGGTCATGTGTGTGACGTACAACAACAGAAGCGTACGCTGTTAAACTAGTGAACTGACTCGAGGCACACAGAGAAGGAAATGAATAGTTGAAATAAAGTCGTTATTTTAGTTTTTTTTCGCACAAAAAGTATTCTCATCGTTTGATAAACTTAAGATTGAGCCACTGTAGTCACTTGGACTATTTTAAAGGTGCCATATGTAAAAATTGAGGTAAAAATATCCAAAAAATGAGCTACACGTATCAAAAGAATGAGAAGAAATAAGTGCAATGATGTCATTAAAAAAATGACAAGTTATAGTGCTGCCGAGATATAAACCTGAATTAGCATGCTAAATTACTAGCCCCGGCCCGGTGTCTAATACCAGTTTCGGCCATGGGAGGCGGTATGCGGGCAACATACATAACCACCAGCCAAACTGCAACACACGAATAACTCGCACGGCTTGTATCTCTTTAATCTCTAAAAATCTCCAAATGCTCCACGTGAAACTGCGGTCTTCTTATAGTGTCAATTGATTTGATTAATATGCGCGAAGGAGAGAGAGCAGGACCGCGCTCGTGTTGTTTGTAGACGTGAGAGTGCGCGCGCGCGGCCGAGCTCTCTCTCTCTCTCTCTCTGCTCGTAATGCGCCCTGTCAAGCGCAGCGGCAGCAGTCATTCTATTCTACATCCCTCACTGATCAAAATAGGCTTTGGCGGGACAAAGCGGGCTATTTGACGGTTTTAGAAGATTAACAACCTGAAACTAAAAAACAGACTAGAGTAGGCCAACTTTCTGGAGGTATACTGCCCCCATCTGGTATGGAATATGTGAAGTATGAATTGATTTTTTGACATAAGGCACCTTTAACGATGTCTTTAATAACTTTTCGGGGCTGGCAAGTTCAATCCCTGAAGAAGCCTATGGAGGAGTGATCCAGCTCTCAGATTTCATCAAAAATATCTTAATTCGTGTTCCGAAGATGAACGAAGGTCTTACAGGGTTGGAACAATATGAGGGTGAGTCGATACTGACAGAATGTTCATTTTTGGGTGAACTATCCCTTTAATATGATTTATAAGCTGTTTTCCTCATGGGGACCAACAATGTCCCCAGAAGGACAAGGATTTTGGATATTGGCTTCTTTGTGGGGATATTTTGTCCCCATAATGTAAGATTTACCAAACCTCACACACACACACACACACACACACACACACACACACACACACACACACACACACAATTAAATGATAAAATTGATCATAATCAATAATGAAAATGATCAACAACGAATATACTAATTTTAATATTATTAATATTAATAATATAAGACAAGTCATTGTTACATCCCTATGTGACATTTGGATGTGTTGTTTGGTTCCCTTTCGAGAGGTCTCTCCTATTGCGTAAGTAGCTTACGCTATGGGAAAACTCCTTTTCTCGAGAATATTGAAGTCTTTATGTAAAACGCATTGCAGCTGCACAGCTGACAGCAATGAACGAAGGAGCTCGGTCATTGGCTGTGCTGCGGCAACTTGCTCGAACCAATGACGGGGCGACTCTGAATGCGCGACCAATGAACGCGCTTCGCGCCCGCGCGCGTCAGAGCCCGCCAAGATGGGCGTGGCCAAGCTATATATTGGGCGCCCCGTCATGAGAGTTCTTTAGATTTAATCTCCTTCAGCGAACACCTTCTTCGCTGGATCCTCCGGATTATTGAAAGCCTTCGCCGCCGTGGAAAAGCATACCAGCGGGATTGCTACGAGGACGTCGGCACCTTCAGCCGCCTTAGAACACCATCCTACTGAGCCATCCGGCGCGCCACACACGCAAGTATTTTACATCTGTTCGCCCCGCGACATTTGTAAAAGAGCAAATTTTCTGAGGCATTGTTTCAAATGCCTTCCTGCGCGTCGTGCAGAGACCTTCTCCCGGACGGGGATCGTCACATCATCTGCGCTCGCTGCCTGGGCCGGAACCACGCAGAAGCTGCTCTGACCAAGGGCGGATGCCCGGAATGTGACGACCTCCGCTTTCGCCGCGAGCGAGCCCATCGCCGCCACCCCTCTGTTTGAGCCGCGCTTTAAAAAAAAAAAAAAAAAAAAAACCCCGCTCACAGAGGCTTCCTGAACCTGAGCTCAGTGACGTCACGCCGAGCCAGTCTCCGCGTGCTTCACCGCCGCTCTTGCCTTCCCCACCGCCGGTTCAGTTCACTCAGCCGGACCCACACCCCTCTAGCAGAGCGGTGGGCCTTGTGACTTTCGGCGCGTCCGAGGACGACGGGGGAGTGGATGACAGCCTGTCCATCGACGCTGCATCTGACGACTGGCCGGGCTCCACTTTCGACCCCGCCCCGTCGACGCTAGCTAGCACGAGTGCGGGCTCCACCATGGATACGGAGATTATCCGCATCCTCTCGAAGGCCGTGGAGGACCTCGGGCTCGATTGGTGTTCTCCGCCAAGTCATGGAAAGCCCCCCACTCTGCGAGTCTAAAGCCTTCTTTTTCTTCTTCGCTCTCCTCAGTGGACGGCGCGAAGGAAAGAGGCTACGAGGGAACGCCGCCCCTCGAGGAGGTCGTGGCCAATCATCTCTGCCCGCCCTCCACCACCGGATGGAAAGCCAAAGCTTCCCACCCCTTGAAACCCTGCCGCACTACCTCTGCTCTCGCCGGTCGCGCCTACGCCGCCGCCGGCCAAGCTGCATCAGCGCTTCACTCAATGGCGGTACTTCAAGTGTTCCAAGCCAAGCTTCTCCGCTCTATGGACGAGTCTGGCCCCGAACCCGAAGCCTTCAGGGACCTACGCAGCGCAACTGATAGCTCTGCGAGCCACGAAGGCCACCGCCCAGTCTATTGGCCGTGCTATGGCTAATTTGACTGTTCTCGAGCACCATCTGTGGCTGACTGTGACTGAGATGAAGGACGCGGATAAGGCGCCATTTCTCGACGCGCCTATCTCCACCAGCGGGCTGTTTGGACCGGCGGTTAAAGGTTTCGCCGAATGCTTCACTGAGGCCCAGAACGCTTCACAAGCTATGCGTCATTTCCTGCCAAAGCGCTCCAGCTCATCGCAGAGCAGACAGAGACCGCCGCAGCGGGCTAGAACAGCTCCCACCGCCTCTCAGCCCGCGCCTCAGGCTGACGCTCGACGCCGCTCGCGCTCTCAAAAGCCGTCCTAGCCACAGAAATGAGAAGATAGAGTGCGTATCTCGCAAAAGCCGGACCACTCTCTCTGCAAAAGCTCAAACATTACCCAGTCCCCTTACAGGCGGCTGGATATGTCCATACAGCAGTCAATGGGCCAGTCACAGAGCTCGCTCATCTGCAAACAAACACCGTTTTTACGGCGACGCACAAAAAAAAATAAATAAAAAAAATAGTCTTTTTCTGCCTGCGTCACTAAGGGTTAACATGTCCACAAAGTGTGCATTCCCAGATACTGTCAAAACAGTGCCAAATTCATTCCCAGCTCAGGCTGCGCTTCCCATGAATGTAGATCACGTGCCTACGGTCATGTATGCACCACTACACACAAGCACTGTTCACACAGTTGTAAATTCATCCCCAGTAAAAGCGGGAAACATTATAAAGGTGACGCGTGTGCCTAACACTGTTTATGCACCCCCACTTATAAACACTGTCCTTACAGTGTCAAACACAACCTCCGCTCAGGCTGCGAGTTTTACAAACACAGCGCGCGCTGTTGTAATCACACACGCGCCCATTCACTCAGCTGCTCAGCGCGTGCCCGCGCCTCTGAGAGCTACGAGCTCAGGCGATTCGCTGGCCAGGTCCCTACGTCACAGCGGCCCGCCCCTAGCCTGTATTCAGCCCATATCTGTACACGCAGCGGCATGGGAAAACATTCCAGATATGCCGAAATGGGTATTGAATATAGTAAAGCACGGATACTCGCTCCAGTTCGCTCGCAGACCACCACGTTTTACGACTGTGGTCGAGACAAAAGTGAGAAAGGAGTGTTCACATGTTCTACGCACCGAGGTGCGCAAACTAATAGAAAAGGGCGCTGTGGAAACTGTTTTCCCCCTCTCTGAGCGGGACAGGTTTTTACAGCCGCTATTTTCTCGTCCCGAAAAAGGATGGCGGTCTCCGCCCCATCCTAGATCTCAGACACCTGAACAGAGCACTAATGATTCGCTCGTTCAGAATGTTAACAACCAAGCATATCCTCGCGCAAGTACGCCCAGGAGATTGGTTTCTCTCAGTGGATCTGAAAGATGCTTACTTTCACATTCCAATAACGCCTCATTACAGGCCGTTTCTGAGATTCGCTTTCGAGGGACAGTCATACCAGTACACAGTACTTCCGTTCGGCCTGTCCCTGGCTCCCCGTACATTCACGAAATGTATGGATGCAGCACTTTCCCCCCTAAGACGAAGGGGAGTGCGAATACTGAATCATCTCGACGATTGGCTGGTTCTAGCACAATCAGAGAGTCAGTTAATAACACACAGATCTTGGATTATCAGCCATTTAGAATGCCTGGGTCTAAGAATCAATTTTGCAAAAAGCATACTATCTCCCAGCCAGAGGATTTCTTTCCTGGGAATAGTTCTAGACTCGATGCAAATGACAGCGCGTCTCTCATCAGAGCGCGCGCTTACCATCCGGCGCCGTGCAACATCATTCAGGGCGGGCGCGCGTGCCCCCGTCAAACGGTTTCAGAGGATGCTCGGTCTCATGGCCTCAGCATCGGCCGTACTCCAGCTAGGATTGTTGCATATGCGCCCTCTCCAACGCTGGCTCAAAGAGCCGCGTCCCTACTCACGCGGGGCGTTCGGGCCACTTTTTAATCAGAGCGAACCACGGCTGTATAAAAGCCCTGATGCACTGGAAAGCCGCCGACTGGTACCAGTCAGGCGTGAGTCTGGGTGTGAACACAAGGAGAATAATAATGACAGATGCCTCCAAAATAGGTTGGCAGGCCCTTTACGAGGGCAGGCCTGTCTCCGGCTTTTGGTCAAACCCGGAGAAGCGCCTACACATAAACTGTCTGGAAATGAAAGCGGTCGCTTTGGCTCTCAGAGCCCTGCTCCCACATCTAAAAACGAACACGTCCTGTTCCGAACGGACAACATGACGGTAGTGTCGTACATAAATCGCCAGGGTGGACTCAGGTCGAGCTCCATGCATTCAATGGCCAGGAGACTCATTTTATGGTCCCAGCACAACTCGCGCTCGCTGAGAGCAGCGCATGTGCCAGGCGCCCTGAACCAGGGGGCAGACATGCTATCCAGAGACAAGATTCTCCCAGGAGAATGGGCTCTCAACCCGCTGACGATTCAGTGGTTATGGAAAACCTTTGGCAAAGCGGAGATCGACCTCTTCGCCTCCAAGGAGAACGCGCACTGCTCTTTTTTCTTCACGAAAAGCACGGACGCGCTCGCCCAGAGCTGGCCGAGCCGCCCCTTATATGCCTTTCCCCCGATCGCGATGCTGCCACAGGTCATCAGTCGGGTCAGAGAGGAGAAAAACGCAGTGCTGCTGATAGCCCCACTCTGGAAGAACCAAACATGGTTTCCAGATCTGATGCAAATGCAATCTGCACCACGGCCGATTCCACTGAGGCCAGACCTCCTCAGTCAGGCCAGCGGGATGATATTTCATCCCCGCCCCGATCTGTGGGCCCTTCATGCATGGCCCCTCAACGGGTTCCCAGGAACCTCGCGAGCGGAGCACTAAAAACCATCGCTGAGGCGCGGGCGCCCTCCACGAGACGCTTATATGCCCAGAAATGTAAGTGTTCAGTGACTGGTGTAATGCCAAGGGCCTGAACCCTGAGACATGCGA
>JAPDVR010000002.1:57893971-57913971 GCA_026230005.1 Gila orcuttii
CACATAGCAAACAGACTTGGCCCAAATGTGGCCTCATAATGGCACTGCTGGCGTGTTGCCGGCACTGGCATGCATCATGTCAGCCAACTCTGGGCCATGCGTGGCAATGATGGCACTGCATGCATGACGGCAGACAACATTTGGGCCGATTGTGGATGGGAAGTGTGTGGCCCAGATCATGTCAGCCAACTGTGGGCCAAGTGTGGCAATGATGGCACTGCATGACGGCAGACAACATTTGGGCCGATTGTGGATGGGAGGTGTGTGGCCCAGATCAGTGTAGCGATTATGGGCCATACTTTGTGTACTGGACAATTATAAGTATTTAGGCCTACTAGACCTATTAGTTTTCAGCAATGTTCAAAAAATTCAATAATCATTAAACAATTCCCAAATCCATTTGACCTGAACAAAATAGGCTATACATTTTCCTAACATGATAATTGAGTTTTTTTTTTTTTTTTTTTAAATATATTTATAATTTAAAGAAAAACTAATTCACATACAAAATAGTCAACGTTTTCCATACTTTTTAGTTGAAGCACCACAAAATCATGTTAAAAATGTACTATATATATATATATATATATAGCAGTTTATCAAAAAACTTTGAGAAAAAAAATCATTTAAAAATGTTTTTATTTTGGCGCGATCTCCACGGTAACAGCAGCTTTTCTGGTTGGTGAATGAGGTTCACGTGATGCATGTGTCGGTTGAAATTTCTCCCGTGAAGGGTGAAGAAGACGTCTGTCACTGTCAGACAACTGCTGTTCGGGTAAGTGAAGTTCGTCGCTCTCTTTCTTTGTGTTTTTTTAAATACCTGAATTCAAACTCGGATGTCACTTTGTGCTTTATTGAAGTGAACTTTTGCTAGCGGATTCACTGCCCCTTGAACTTGAGAATGCGAGTACAGACTGACGCGACCGGGGTGCGATAGACCGGCCTGCGGGATGTCCGAGGCGCCGTACTTTCATATCCGGTGTGTGGAACAATGTAATGCTGTTAAAATGATAGGAAAAATCACAGCGAAATCAGCAACAGACAACAGTAATTGACTTGTAAAGCTGAAAGTGATTCAATGGTTGTATAATCAGATTTAATTATATCTAAATCTAATCTGTGACTTTGATAATCAGGATATGTCTGATATTTTATGTGTGTGTGTGTGTGTGTGTGTGTGTATGTCTGTTCTTCTTGTTTTTTGAAGGAAGTTCAAACAAAACTGAACATTTACTCATCATCTTAAGCTTGGATGAGTTGGTTTCTTTTGATGAACACAAAGAACACATTTTGAGGAATGTTGGTGACCAGACAGGTAACTGGAAGGTAACATTGGAAAAAAATATATGGAAGCCAGTGGTTATCTACTGTCTGATTAAACATTTATTTTTTACATTTCTGCTGTGTTCAACAGAAGGAAGAAACTCATACAGGCATCGAACAAGTGGAGGTGAGGAAATGTTGACAGAATTTACATTTTTGGTTGAACTATTCCTTTAGTGGATAATTGCCGTTTTATTTTAACAGTTAATAAATTAAATGTTAATTCACAGATAAGCATGTGTTTACACCACAGTTTCCATATCTCAACATTTTTAAGGATTTTGTTTGCTAAAATGGTTTTGTTTGTCAAAATGCTGTTGTCAAACTCAATACCAAACCAATTCAATAGTGCCACATTATAAGCAACTATTTCCTGTATAAAATGTAACCAAAGCAACCTTATTTTATTTTGTTACCTACATTTATTTACAGGTGGATTAATGTTTGTATATGTATTTATTAATTTTGTATTATTAAATTAGTATTTTGTCTTTTAGCTGCTGTGAGAAAAAAAATCGTCTGACACAACATGCTCCCGATCAGGAGATAGAAGCAACTATACAAGATGGCTTCAGCTTGCTCCTGATAGAGATGGAGGAAGGAGAGAGCGCGTGAGGAGAAAAGAGGGGCTGCAGAGCTGTACTTCACTTCCTGAGGACAGTCCTAAATAGCATCACTTTCTCCCTCACACATACAAAAATTCTGATGTGTAAATTTGTTTTAATTTGCTCTATGTTTGTTGAGAGTAAAAATACATTATAATATGGTTACATTTCAGTGCTAGATTCATTCATAGATTCATTTAGTTAGAATTGGAAAATGTTGTATACTTGGCTGTTCAGGCAACTAAAATAGTGTTCCCAACTCTAGCTGTCATTTTTATTTTATTTTTGGCTTGTGCATTACTACAATAAGTAAGCTACTGTTTAAAGGAACACTCCACGGTTTTTTCATATTAAACTTTTTATTTTATTTTATTAAACAGACCAATAAACTATGTTATTCCCTAATAACATATAATGGATAACTATAATGTATGGCGGAATAGCACTTGATAGCACTTCGACTCGCGCGCAGTAATATCATCACTCCTGAAAAATCCTCTCCCCCTCTCCCGATGATATAGTTATATTACTGCGCCGAGTCCAAGTGCTATTCCGCCATACATTATAGTTATCCATTTTACTCGCTTAGAAAAGCGCCATGTTTTGTTTTGTTTCACCATACTTGGTCGTGAAACTACTCGTCTAACTGTATTTAAATAGGAAAAACGTGGAGGTGTTTGGTCGCTTCTTCATCTCTGTTTGGATCCTAATGAATGAACTGGGTTAAGCTAAGTGCTATCAAAGGGTTGCCGCGCGCCAGAGCGATTGAGCCACACTGAGACGAGAGAGGTATGTATCAACTCTTAGTTAAGGGAATAACATAGTTTAATATGAAAAAATGGGGGAGTGTTCCTTTAAGACAGACAAGAACATTTTGAAATTAAATGCACTTTTTTGAGGTGCTAATAAGATGTTATGCTTTGAATGTACTAAAATAGCCTTCACACAGTTACACAATTCTAGATGTAATTTAAAAATTTATTTTTGGCTTGTGCATTATTGTTAAATAAAAAAAAATTGAGAATTGAATTTTCCTGTGACTTATTTGTTCATATGGTTTGGGTAAGATTAGGCTGGGTAAGGGTTATGGCTCAGTTTTGGGGTTTCTGGTGTTAACTTATGGCTGAGACTTGTTACCAATAATAAAACCTGTTTTGGTCCAATTCAGGGCCAGTTATGGCCCATGTGTGACTCTTGTCTTTAATCCAGTTCTGGGCCACTTCAGGGCCAGTTAAGTGTGATTAACTGGCTGAGATTCGGGCCGGTTATGGCCCGTGTGTGACCCTTGTCTTTAATCCAGTTCTGGCCCACTTCAGGGCCAGTTAAGGGTGATTAACTGGCTGAGATTCGGGCCGGTTATGGCCCATGTGTGACCCTTGTCTTTAATCCAGTTCTGGGCCACTTCAGCGCCGTCATTCTTTGCGGTACTTGGGCAGAGGGAAAAGTGATTGTGTGGCCCGGAGCTGGGCCAGAAAACATTTGCTATGTGGGTACTTGCCATTTTTTTTTATTATTATTGACTAAAATGCTTATTCCAGACCCTATTTTGTTTCCTATTGATGAAAATCGCCTTCTAGAGCTCCAGGAGGTGGTGCAAGAAGAGAATGGAGCAGTAGAAAAATAGCAGGTTAGTTTTAACATACTGCAAGCACAAAGCCTGAGGGAAAACCAAATATTTAATACTGCTAAACATACTTTTATCAGCAACGCAAGAAATGTAACAGAGGGAGGCAATGCTTGGTAATGATGGTTTGTGTGAGAGAGTGTGTATAATATGAACAATTCACCCAATCACATATAAGAATGTATATAAAATGTCGTACTGGTGTCCTTCAGCGAGAGTCAACAAAAATGCCAAGCTCTCACCTATTCATCTTTTAAAAACAGTATAGCAACTAATACATTTACCAACTTGATTGACTGAATTCCCCCCCAAAAAATATTTATGCAGGATACACGAGAAGTGAATTTCTTATTCAAATTATAATAGAGTCCATAATGCAACAGGATTTCAGAGTAATATTTTTTTTTAGGATTAGCTCTACAAAAATGAACTAATCCTCCATCGATAGTGTTGTCTACCTTTTCTCCCTTCTTCCAGAAGAAAAGAAAAGGGGGAAAAGAATGGTTAAGAGTGTGAGTGTTCTTTGATGCCAAGTCATGGCTTATTTTAGAGTCAGTTAAAGAGGGGCCTGAATGAGAGAGTGAATGAAATAAAAGCAGGTTGAGAGAAAGAAAAGCTACATGCTAGAACAAGGCCACCTTTCAAGCGTGCGGCGTCCTTCATGCAGTTTAAATGGGCTGGCCGCTCATCCATACCAACACGAGAGAGAGAGAGAGAGAGAGAGAGAGAGAGAGAGAGAGGTGAGGTAGCAGCCAGAATTTTTACACAGAAAAAAAGGACTGAATTTTTGGCGAATAGCAGATGACCTCTTCTATTGTGCCATGTTCTTGTTTTTTACCCTGTCATTTCAAGGTAAGTAGAGAAGAGGAAGCGATAGCAATAAGAGAGAGATAGCTGAGCTAGTGTATACACTCAAGCTGAAAAACTATTATACCATATTTACATGATAACACCTCTTATCATCCATCACAAGCTATCCATGGCATCCTATAATCCACCCAACATGCATCGGCGGAAACGTCAGCTACTTCTAAACCTCCATCTGATGTAGAACGCCTTAAGTTTATCATCTTTAGAAGCTGAACATTTAGGGTTCCGTAATGCTGCCATATCACTTTATGAAATTACATGTGTTGAGAGAGCATTTACAGTGGCATGTGGGGTTTTAATCTATTCCTGAAAGCATAATTATCCCTATGGTTCTCACTCACTCTTTTTTTCTTCGGTAAGTGTCGGGGACTGGTTCTGACCTGAGGTATGCAATTCTTTTACAGTTTGTTCAGCAAACTCACTTTATTCCGATTCCCTTGGCATCCCTTTACATGGAGTAGTATAAAGGTGGTGTGCACAAGGATGAAATGCACTCAAATTTCAGATTATGGGACTCTGAGACGATGATGTTGACAAAAGCTCTGACAGAAGCATTGTACATCAGTCATGCTCGAAGAAAAGTCCCTTCGAAATTTTAGTTTTTTTTTTTTTTTTTTGGCTTTTAGTTCATGCTTTGGGTGCATCTAAATGCTAGTGTGTTCCTACAAAGTTGACAAAATAAACTTTTAGCAGAATATTACAGTACATCACACTAGTATATCCCAACATAAAATAAATCACACTAGTATATCCCAGAGTATACTAAAGCAATAAGCAATATACCACATAGCAAATCTCAGCTGCGTGATTGTTTATTTAGCCTACTTGCAAAATATTAACTGTCTTATCACACAGATAATACTATAAATTTTGATATATTATATCCAACTTTATCTATACTGTACAATGATATACACTTTATAGCAGATCTCAACTGCCTGATTTTTTTATTTCTTTGCAAAATGTAACTGTATCATCACCCAGCTGTTTTTATAAAGTTGGCTACATAAGTATGTCCAAATTTATCTGCATTAACACAGAATACTTACTCGAATATATATACTAGATTAAACAATAATAATTGATTATTAATTAGATTAACAACTTATTTTTAACCATAAACAATTTATTAAAATGTTTAATACCAGAATCCTTTGAAATGTTTTTTATTCAGAAAATTAATTTATCTTTTTATGATTTATTACAAATATATGATCAAAAACGGTGGTAATCAATTGAAAATTTAACAAACGTTTATTTTTTGTTTTTTTGGCAAAGATTTAGAAAATTAAACCATGGGCAAAAAATATATATTCCTTAAATAATGTTTAAATAAATTGTATTATTATTGTTGTTGTTGTTATTATTTTGAGAAGTACATTCTATTGTAGGCCTACAATAGTAGGCTAATAGGGCTATGTTTGAAATAATTTCTTCTAGTTAAACCAAACTTTTATTTTGACAGGATGTATTGAAGACCTGTTTCAGAGAGTATTTGACAATGGTTTTTCTCAAATAAAATAATAAAATGCTCATTAGGCGTTCTCTCAGAGCAGTTCTGGAAATGTTCATGTGTTCATGTCCTCATATCGTGAGACTGAAAACACCAGTGTCATGCACCTGAGTATGTGGTATGTAGCTCATTCACGCGCATAACAAACAGATTATATATTTATATAGGAGTATTTTTGCACTTTAATATACACAGACCATGTCGATTTGATTCATTGTGTACAGCTCTACTTTCGATTGATTCATTCATCCATCAGTTTGCGTGTTTTACGTGACTGGATTCCGGGATTCCCTCTGCATCACGGAGGGATGGTGTTCCCAAACATGTTGTGTGTTTCTTCATTTTGCAGCCACTTTCCGTCCACATATTTTGCAAATTGGATATCTATCCTCGAGGACAACCACGCGTTTGTTTGTTCTATATCCAAAGTATTCCCATGGCTTCATAAGAATTCGACAGCATTTCGCTTTCAGCTGGGTCTGCATTACTGGGACCCTGTCTTGTCCATCTCCATCTTTCTTGTGATTTTAGCGTGTTTGTTCCCCCACTCATCAATCAATCGATGCAGTAGTTACCGGCGATTCAGTAACGGATATTTAAAATGTATCGAAGTACAATACTTCAAAAACATACTTAAGTAAAAGTAAAATTACAGATTTAAAAAAAGTAGAAGTACACAAAAAACTACTCAATTACAGTAATGAATAAATGTAATTCGTTACTTTCCGTTACTTTTACAAAATATCAGGGATAAAATGAAGAACTTCTGAGATGGTGTCTTCCCAGTCTAAAGCTCAGAGCTGAGAAATCATAGGTTCAGTGGGGTTTGTCAGAAATGCAAAATCAAATAAATTGATGCCGATATTCAGGTCCTGCTGTAAATGTGTAGTATTTATGAATTCAATGTGTGGCATGACGCACAGAGGAACTCAACACTCCAACTGCTTAAAAAGCCAATTTGAGTCTCACACCTACTGTTCAAAACACACTCTAGAAGATAATACAGTGTGTCTGAGGACAGCCACATCGGGACCGAGCTTTCTTCTAAAAATGTTGTTATCGATGTGGGTGATTCATAATACTTTCAAAAAATCCACATAAAAAGCATATTTCGAGAACGCTCAGAGCCCTGTGCTTCAAAAAATACCTCATAAACACTTTAAAAACATCAGAGATATGATTGCAGGCACATTTCCTGCAGTTAATACGTGTTCCTGGTAGGCATGCCCACATTTATATTCACTGCAATCTGTTGAGCCTGTCTAATTAATTTATAATTTATTATGCTGAACATATATTTGCATTCTGTAATCTGTGTCTGTCTTGCACTTTGCATAATTACTTGCACTATTATGTGTGTTTAAATGGTACACTTCACATTTAATGTTGCTACTGTCTTGCACCTGAACTTCCTCTCAAAAAACAATACAATATTGATTAGTTATAGAGTATGTCTATCTATCATCTGTCTTGGTCAAGCTGATCCACTCAATCCCCACATGCCTTAGTTAGTGTGGACATCTCTGATATTCTCTGTGTGAGAGTTACCTAGTCTAACCTTCGAGGAAGCCTGGGGTTAACTGTGATACAACCACTTTTTACTCTTTTATTCATAAATTGAGTTATTGATACAGTTAATACAGTGCGCTTGGTGTGCGCTGCCTAGATTTGTTCACGTTGTGTATGTTACTGTGTGTGCCAACACTATGTTCTTTTTACCACAGTCCACCTACACACCACCTCTTCATACTGTGGGATCAAAGAACTTCCTCTCTTTTCTCTCTCTCTTCCATATTTGGCAGGAGATATTCAGTGCTACCAAAGAAGATCTTCGCTGACTACATACAGTAAATTTTGTCTGCTTTTCTATGACTCTGCAGACATTTCCATCTTGGGTCTCTGCTAAAATAATAATTCGATTAACTCCTAAGTACACCTCATTGCACAAACAGCAGTTAATAATGAATGGCAAACAAACAGTACTTATTATTTCTGTTATAACTTTGCACAGCCGTGAGTGAAATCGACTGTAAAATCGAAATACAGTATTTTTCAGTATTTTTCATTTTACAATAAAATACTGGAAGCAAAGACGCCAGCAATACACTGATTCTACGGTATTAATACTGTGAAATGACTTTACAGCCATTTACTAAAAAAAAACACACAAAAAAAAAAAAACACATACAGTACATTTCTGTGATTACTTCAATTAAAATGAACACTTAAAAATGGTGAGGTTAAAAAAAAAAGTTTTTGGCAACACAGCTCTGGGTCAAAAAGGTTGGAAATTAACATTTATAAGCAAAAACCCCAAAACTGCCGAAAAATATAGGCAAGAGTGAAAGCAATGAGAACATTTTTATGTGAGAAAGAAAATGTTCAGGAAAAGAATACAAACTCAAACTCGGTTGCGTTATAATTTCATTTAACTAAATAAGCTATGCAAGTTGCGTAGCTTATTCAGTTAAATGAAATTGTGTTTTAAAAGTTTAACAATTAATAATGTTTAGAAACAAAATTGACCAGTTATTTCGTTGTTTTTTTCTCCCGCTAACGAGCACTAGATGGATTGACAGGATTTTACCCTCTCTGTTTAATGTGTTTATTATAACTCGCTTATAAGCACTCTCAAGTGCTAGTAGAGACACTCCGAAGTGTCATAAGTGCCACGAACACAAAGAAGTTTGTTTCAAGCGCCACTTTTTCAGTTTCAGTTCTTCCCGCTCGACACAGTCACCGGTCCGGTTTTAAAAGTACGCACTCCTCGCTGCAATCATTTTCATCTACTCCGATTACTTTACTTCAATTTTTATATCCTTTCATGAGTGTCGCAAACACGGATATGCGAAGACTTACTCGTACTCAAACTCCCGTGAAACACCTGTTTAGCTCCATTTTGCACCACCCCACAAAGCATTGCATACTACAGTACAAAACTGCAATACATAAATACAGATTAGTGTTGAAAATGGGCTGTAAATTCACAGCAGTTGCTTACCATGCAAATTATTGCCAAGAATGCATTGTTTGTTCTACAGTACAGTTTTAATGGAAAACAGTATGTTACTGTCAGAATTTGGCTGTTTTTTACAGTATGCTCAGAGATGCAACACCTGTTTTTGTACTCTTGAATGTGCATGGATATTAGCTAGACTAGCATGAAAACTATTTAAGCTAAAGAAGCCAAGTTTATGATAATTTTTGTCAGTTTTTATCCCTGTTTTGAAGTATGTTATTTTTACGTAACATTGACAGTTTCCGAGATTTCAATCTTTGCCCACAGGCACATTGGCTTTACCAATATGGCCACTGATTGAATTTACTTTGTTTAAAGGCCCACTGAAGTGCCTTGAAACACTCAGCATTATTTAATGTTTGACGTAATTTCCACTGAAACAGGAAGACAGGGCGGGACATATCGAACAGCTCCTCTCCTTTTTTAAAATAGCCAATTGCATATTGTTTATATCACAGCTTGGCCAGATCAGTTAAGCTTGGTAAAGCCGCAGTTTCCTCTTAATCTCCTCCATATTGCTTTAAAATATAACACTGTGTACCCCAATAGAAAACATATTTACACAGTCTTAATTGTTCCCTATCCTCTATATAGTGCACTTTGTGCCATTCACCATGTAGAAAATAGTAAATGTGTGAACAAATGACCAATTTTAGCCGCAGCTTCAGAGTCTTTTAATAATGGAGGGGGCGGGACGCTTCAGATCCTAGAGAAAATTTGATTGGACAGAAAATGATGAGAAGTTGAAGTGCAGAGTGATGTCATCAAAATCATTGATCTATATTGGCGGAAGTGAGAAACTGTAAGATTTGAATGCTTATGTCTTCCTAAATGCGAATTTTGTCATTGTTGTTGAGCACACCATATAGGGCTAACATATTCATACCAAAAGCCAAAAGACTTTAAAGGGATAGTTAATAGTTAACCCAAAAATGAAAATTCTATTATCATTTACTGTGGAGCATAAGAGAATTTTTTTTTTTTTTCATACAATGGAAGTCAATGGTTGCCAACATTCTTTAAATATTATTTTGTGTTCCGCAGAAGAATGAAAGTCAGGTCTGGAACAAATCTAACATGTCAATAATGACAGAAATTTAATGTGAACTATGAACTGTATTCAAATTTAGGAGTCCAATTTAGTATTTCCTTCACTTACAGGTCAATATATGGATTAATATGTCACATTGAGCTGTTAGTAGCCTATTGCTATACACACAGTTAAATAATCTGTACCATGACTGACTTCAATCGCTGCTCTTATGTTGTCAGTGAAATCCAAAACGTCCACGTAACAGAATGTTTTGTCTGTTTAAATCAGTGGTGTATGAGTGAGTCTTTTACATTATGACTGTACTTAGCAATAGGAGTAGGCTACATAGGAATAGGCCGTGTAGCACAATGATCTATGAGTAAATTAAAGATTGAGTCTCCGTGGGCCAAAGATAAGAATCGTATTTCCATTAAGTCAATTGCTTAGAATTCCAATAGCATGAATAATGTGTTTCACAAGCTCTTCCTGCCTCTCCTTCGCTCTGTCTTCCCTGCAGCGCACAGGATCTGGATGCAAAAAGTGCATTGTTTCATCATAATGGAGATGAACTCGATGAATATGTTTGTATTTTGCACATGCATTAAATCCACCTACATGCCTGCTAACGGCGAGGCTCCTGGAACAAAAGCTGGACACAAAAGGACTCAAAACTTCTTAATGACTTCAGCCAAAAGCTCTGCATCTCGGGGTCGCGCATGCTCGAATCGATCCATCCCCCTGCTGCTCCCGCGACGCGCTCCTGACCTTGTCCTAAGTTAGTGTAATTAATTAAAATCTGGAGAGGCGTTGACGCTTGATGGATTGTTCCTTCTTGTTTGTTACAGCTGCAGCGGTAATAGCAGAGTAGCGTTCCCGCCTGAAGCTGCCTGCCTCACTCTGAGTCCATAGGATATATTTATTGTCACATCAGCATCGAAGTCTCTAAAAGACTTAAAGCTGGAGTCACTTCATTAAAGAATAGCATTAAAAAAACAGACCAACACACACACACACACACACACACACACACACACACACACACACACACACACACACACACACACACACACACACACACACACACACACACACACACAGAAAGACAGACTTTGGAAGCTATTTGGACCTCTCATGATTTTCATAGGCCTATACCATTCCTCCAGTTTGGTAGATTTTATGCCCCCATGCAGCAATAGGCTACTACATGTTTTAAACAAAATGTTAACTTTCATGCCACATGGTTTTTCATGCATTAATGTACCCCAGTAACACAAATTCATAATGATTAGTATATGAATAATTCAGGAGAAAAAAAAAAAAACTTTTGAAGCACTTGACAGACAGTACATTTACTTATTCTCTTTGACATAAAAAAAAAAAAAAAAATTATTGTGATTGGCTGTCCTTGCCCCTTAAAATCTTATATGCCCTAAATCACATGACTTGCTGAGGGACAGCAACCTCATTTTTAGAATATTTATTGAATATTCTATTCTATTTATTGAGTAAATCATATAATGTCCACTCTGTTGTGCCAATTTATACTGAACATGAAAATAAATGTTTACTTTTTTATTTATTATATAGATTTTATACATCCATTAAAATCATCCTAAATGTCAATCATGTTGTTCTTTCCTATGGGTTTAATTAGCTTAAAATGTCCACCCTGTTACACATTGCATTGTAAAAATGTTATGTAACAGGGTGGACAAATTTCCTAGAACATGTGAAATATAAGGAGTATTAGGTTATATAGTCTGTGCTTGACCAGTGTTTCTTATAGACAGGTATTGATGATAAAATATTAGAAATTTTAATTTTTTCCCACAAACATGCTCAATCCCAAATCTACCAAACTGCAGGAATGACCCGGTTACATTCTTAAATTTACAGCCAGAAACAAATTTACAGCCTTTCAAATAACGAAGACCACTTCAAAGGGAAAGTGTCATATCACCTGACATAAAAACTTACCATCTTTATCTAAATGTAACATGGCATGTTTGTGAGATGGCAGATGACCTTGAGGTAAATGTTAATCATTGGTTACATTCATTATTGATCCAAACTAATTGAGCTAATTGTTGGGTGTTCAGGGTCACTGTGTATGAATCACAATGGAGCAACAGTCATATTGAGCATCAAGATCAGCCACATTCTCACCTTAACTCTCATGCCTACACCAGCATGCATTCAAAAGAGGATTCGCTATTCATTAACATCTGCCGGGCGAAATCACAGAGAGAACCCACTCCAAAAGCCAATTAACCCACACATTCATGCAATCAATGGCAGCTATACAGATCCTACACCTTGAGCGAGAATGACATCTGTAATGAAGTCTTACCCAGTCAAACACTCGCTGGCTGTTGTGTGTGTAATAGCCCATTTAACAGAGAATTGGTCCGGCTTAGTGTCAGTAAACTTTGACTTCAATCTCATTGTTCTCACATCATATTTGAACAACACCGTTATTCCACGTTGAGTAGTGTGAGGTGGGATTTGGGAGGGATGAGTGAGGTTTAAATCTTTTAAAGAGTTTGATAGTCGCTGCACAAAATCAAACACGCCAAGGCCCATCTCATTCCAGACATCGTTCGCGGAATAATGTTGCTGAGAAAGAGAAAGTGAGACAGAGATGAAAAGAGGACAATTATTGGTAGGCTGCCGGCAGAATCGGCAGATGCTCATCATGTCATATCCTGGCAACCATCATTTCATTTCTCAAAATGGCACAATATCATTACCTCTGTCCTCTCTGATACAAACAAACGCGTGCACTTATTTTAAGTAATAGATGCGTTCAGTTTGTAAGGTCAAGGAGGAAGAGAAAGAGTGGTGTAGTACGACACCCATCATCCTCCAGCTGTGACGTGCTGATTGATGACTGGAACACAAATCACTCAATCTGAGAGAATGACAGATTGAGAGAGACACAAACATGTTGTAAACCAAATAAAATCTTCCATTTTAAGATCTTAAAGGGGATCTATAATGCCAAATTCACTTTTACATGGTGTTTGAATATAAATGTGTCGGAAGTGTGTACACAACCACCCTATAATGGTAAACATCCACCCCCTAATCCTTTTTTTAATTCCCATCACAAAAGATTGCAGCTTTTGTGACATCTCATATTCTTAGGCCCCGCCCACAACTGATGACGGACTCTGCCCTATTAGCATAGACCCGCCCTGAGTGAGCTGTACACAGTCCGCCATGTTTATCTCCTGGCTAGAGCATTTAACAGCAGCATTCAAGTAAGAAATGTATTCTTATTAAATCAAGAGCATTATTAAATCTGTTTTTATTTTGTTGTTTGATTCATATTAACAGCTTATATAGCAGTAGGTACTGTATATATTACGCTACTTTCTCTTTAATCTGTTCTCTTTAAAAACAGATCTAAAATACACATTCGATTTATTTACTTGTTGTTTACGTTCACAGACAAAACCGACTGTGTTCATGTGAACTTTGTATGTTTTTGACATAACCTTGAGTGTATTTTACAGTTTAAGCACAATGAAAGAGAAATTAGTTTAACAGTCATGGGACTCGCCATTTGGCATCCAGCTTGCTGTGCGCGTGCTTCGGATGTGTGCACTCAGAAAAGAAGTTTAGACTGATATGGTTATAAAACGCATTCAGGTAATAAACTTACATGATGATGAAGAAATGCATAGTCAAGTGAGCGCGATAGAGATGATACTAAAAACCAAACAGATGTTTTTTTAGATTTTGGCAGATTTTCTGAGGCATGAGCTGTAAAGGCTCCGCCCTCTTCTGGAAATCAGGGTGGGGAGCAGCAGCTCATTTGCATTTAAAGGTGCATGCACCAAAACAGCATGTTTTTCCTTCCACTCAAATTCTGGGGATACCTGAGACTATTAGATCTTGTAAAAATGGGCATAATAGGTCCATTTTAAAGACATTGACTCAGAAATGAAGATTTGGTCACCACTACTCAGTCACATGCATTTCTAAACCTGTTTCTTTTTTTTCTATATGGAACACAAAGAAATATATTTCCAATTTTTTTTTTTTTTTTTGACTCCACTGTCTTTCACTGTGTGGACAAAAACAAGTTTACACAGAAAGTCAGGAGTGACAAGAGTGTGAGTAAATAACGACAAGAGTTTTCTTTATTGGATGAACTATCCCTTTAAAGCTGTCTCCAATATTTATTGTTCCCACTGAAATACTTGTTTCTGATTTGTCAGTAAGGCAAATATTTGCAAATGATAACTTTTGTCCAGGGCAGTGATGTAGTGACTGCTCGTGCGGGAAAGCTATGTTTTGCTTATGTTTTGTCTCACTGTGGTCTCTAAATGTTAATTTAGCTCAAGCTAATACAATAACTGAGATCAACATTTAATGTCCATTTATTCTTTTATTTGGTAAGTGCAATATGGTAGGCTATAAGTGTGTGCAGTCAACAGGGCATACAGCCCAACAGACCCTTCAGTGCGGCTGTTTACCCCGTCAGGGTTTATTTAGTCTTAATGACAATCTGACTGTACAATATCTATTATATATTTTGTACAAATCCAAAACCCAGCTGAGTTACTTTGGAAATAAATTACTCATTATTATCTGTATCTCTCTTAAAACGGTAGGCCTACTTTCATCTCCACACTGGCAGAGTTTACAGTGTGCTTATTTTACAGCTCCTCAAAATTACTTTCGCATTAAAGCTTCTTAATTATAGCTACACATCTCCTTATAGCCCAGATAATCATCTTCAGCAGCGTGACGGATGATCAGAAGATTTAACAGACCGCTTGGAGGCGCTGTTGTTTGCTGAAATTCATCTGATGTCGGGAAACTGACGCCTGTGAGGAGTTTACTAATGTGGGGATAATCGTAGGGCAAAAAGCAAACTCTCGTATCATGTTACTCGTTTCAGAAATATAGATGCTGTTTCTGAATGTTTCAGTGTCTGCTGTTGAGAGCTTCTTGTTAAAATCACTACTGAGAGCAATTAAAACACTGTCGGTTGTCAACAAAACCGTGGCTCAAATCAATACAACACTATAATATGCATTGTTTATTAAATTTGCCCTTGAGGTGACGATTAAAATACATAATAAACCGGTACCTGTCTTGTCTCCGAAATCTCTCCCCCGACAGACCAGTAGTCCACTGTGCTTCCGCTAGAGGGCGGATAGTGCAAGCGGAAGAGACGAACAGCGCGAGAGCTTTCAACTCATTGCGACACGAAGAGAACTTGGTTGCTGTGTGACAAGAGCTTAACACAGCACCCACACATGACTGTGTTAATACCAGAGGAAAAGAGAGGAGTGCATTCTAAAATGAGAGTTTGTTTCTTGACTTGATATCAAACAATCAGTTTATCCTGTTGCAGGCATGGGCTACAGCAGTCTAGAGAATGAGATAAAGCAGGAGGGAAGACGGAGAGATAAATCTTGTTACTGATATGAGGCTCGCAGGTAAACAATCGGATGACAATCTTATTAGCTGCAAAAACGGTCTGCCACAAGAAGCCACACTGTAAAATGTTACATTTTCTTTAAAAAACCCTGCCTTGCTGGAAACAGTGATGACATATATTTTGCAGGTAGCAGTTAGGTGTCATGAAATTGTGTTGTTAATCCTAGATACCCACCAATTTGAGCTGTTTGTTTGTTGCTGTAAAGTGTACTGATGATCAATTTGGTGGTATAATGGAAGGCCACATCACTCAAAGTCAGCCTGAAACCAATAATAACAAAGACAGCACAGAGTTACTCACAATAACACCATCGGGGTAAGACGTAACGCTTAAATAATGCAAAAATACTAACTATTATAGCATTCGACACTAAATGTACAAATACAAAACAAACATTATGGTTCAAGCAAGGAATTCTGGGAATGCTCTTTGCCCATCACTTATAAGGAGATTCATACTTTTTAAAAAGCATATAGGCTACTTTCAAATAGGCTACTCCTACATGTTCCCCATTATTCCAACGTGTAAAATATTTTTACAATATTTTACCATAAGACATATCCTATTTAACCTTATACTGTGAGATGACTTCTAGTAAACGTTATTACTCAAAAGTTTTTTTTAATCATTTTCCCCCATTGAAATTACTAGCATGTTTTTTTTTCTCCCAGAGATTCCTCCACATACACGCACTCTCAGCATGCGCGCTCGTGAACTGCATACTAAAGAGAAGCATACACGTTCCGTGCTTCAGATTCAAAACATTCTGGTGTCGACATTAAGAATTGATTCTTAAATACGTATGACATTCATCATTTTGTCAAATACAGTCAAACACGTACATTCTACTCATATTAAAACGCTAAATAGACCAATGAATGAATTGGTCAAGACTAGAAACGGACAGATAGGCTAAAAAGGATTTCAGAACACCGTGAATCTTGTTCTCCCGTGCTAATATTTACCTTGAATACGCCTGTTTGACTTTAAATGGAGAATGAGAATTGATTCACATGTCTTCTAAAGTGAGCTGGAGTGGGGATGTAAGGGCGCACTGAGGAGGGAGGGCGCGTGTGATTGACATTCCCACGGTCGAATCAGGTGACGCAGCGCTGGCAGTCCGGAGCGTCCATTGGCTGCTGGTGGCAAGAGCTCTGCGCAAAACAACGCACTGATGCTCACTCTCCTTGCAGAACTCGAGAAGAGGGGACCTACGGATTTCTAATCATCCCGCAGTTATGAACCATTAGACAACTACAGCCTATGTAGAAAAGTATTATTTGTCTGCAATAGACGTTCAGGATTTTATTTTTAAATTGATTCTATCCACTTATTAAGCAAAATAGTTTTGGTAAGGTTTTGCTTCTCAGTATTAAGGATCGGGCTATCTGTAGGTTCTGCAATGTCTTTCTGTGACGCACGGACTACTAAATTCTGCTCTCCTTGAGATAGCATTATATCAAATGGCTATAGATCTTGCGCATATGGCAGCATGGTTTCAGGCTGACACCGTACAACACAGGAGCTTTTATGTTACTTTGGAAAATTGCACAGTGCAAATGTTTTATTAGACTAAAGCGATGGGTAATTCCTAAGCTGTGACTGGAGAAGAAAAGGAGTCAAGACAGAGCGAGGGGATAAAGAGGAGTGCACTTGTTGTTTGGAGATGATTTTGATATTTCTCTTTTTCTCGATCTTGGATGGAGGGTTATCGCAGCTGCACTTCTCGGTACCTGAGGAGCAGGAGCGCGGGACGGTTGTGGGAAATATCGCCGAAGATCTGGGGCTGGACATCACCAAACTTTCCGCGCGCCGTTTCCAGACCGTGCCTAGCTCGCGCACGCCGTACCTGGAGGTCAACTTAGAGAACGGAGCGCTGGTGGTGAACGAGCGCATCGACCGAGAGGAGATATGTCGCCAGACCGTCCCGTGCTTCCTGCACCTCGAAGTGTTTTTGGAGAACCCACTCGAGCTGTTCCGCGTCGAGATCGAGGTCATGGATATTAACGACAATCCGCCGAGTTTCCCAGAGACGGACATCACCGTGGAGATCACCGAGAGCGCCACACCGGGCACCCGCTTCCCGGTGGAGAACGCCTTCGACCCTGATGTGGGGACTAATGCCTTGAACACATACGCCATCACCACCAACAACTACTTTTATTTGGACGTACAGACGCAGGGCGACGGCAACCGGTTCGCGGAGCTCGTGCTGGATAAACCCTTGGACCGAGAGCAGCAGGCGGTGCACAGGTACGTGCTCACCGCCGTGGACGGAGGGCAGCCGCAGAGGACCGGCACCGCACTGCTGGTGGTTAAAGTACTGGACTCAAACGACAACGCGCCCACGTTCGATCAATCCGTTTACTCTGTGAGCTTGCGCGAGAACTCTCCAGTTGGCACGCTCGTTATTCAGCTCAATGCCACCGATATGGACGAGGGCCAGAACGGAGAGATTGTTTACTCTCTAAGTAGTCACAATCCGCCGCGTATTCGGGATCTGTTTAACATTGACTCGCGCACAGGGAGGATTGAAGTGACCGGGGAGGTGGATTACGAGGAGAGCAGCACGCATCAGATCTACGTGCAGGCGAAAGACATGGGGCCGAATGCCGTGCCCGCGCACTGCAAAGTTCTGGTCAAACTCATCGACGTGAACGACAACACGCCAGAGATTAGCTTCAGCACGGTAACGGAGTCGGTAAGCGAGCAGGCTGCCCCGGGCACGGTGATCGCTCTGCTAAGCGTCACTGACCGGGACTCCGGCGAGAACGGACAGATGACCTGCGAGCTGCACGGCGAGGTTCCGTTCAAACTCAAGTCGTCTTTCAAAAACTATTACACGATCGTTACGGACGGTCCGCTGGACCGCGAGAAAGCGGAGTCCTACACGCTCACGGTGGTCGCCAAAGACAAGGGGGTGCCCTCTCTCTCCACAAGCAAATCCATCAAAGTGCACGTTTCGGACGAAAACGACAATGCACCTAGATTCATGCAGACGGTTTACGACGTGTACGTGACAGAGAATAACGTCCCGGGCGCTTACATTTACGCGGTGAGCGCCGTGGATCCAGATGTTGGACAGAACGCCTATGTCACTTACTCCATATTGGAGTGCGAAATACAGGGTATGTCCATCTTAACCTACGTGTCAATCAACTCTGAGAACGGCTACTTGTACGCTCTGCGCTCTTTTGATTACGAGCAAATAAAAGAGTTCAGTTTCATGGTGCACGCCAAGGACTCCGGTGCGCCCGAGTTAACTGCCAACGCCACCGTTAATGTCATCATAGTGGACCAGAATGACAATACCCCGTCTGTAATTGCACCTTTGGGCAAAAACGGCACCGCGAGGGAACATTTGCCCCGCTCAGCCGAGCCGGGATACCTGGTGACCCGTATTGTTGCAACGGATGCTGATGATGGTGAGAACGCGCGCCTGTCGTACAGCATCCTCCGGGGAAACGAGCTCGGGATGTTCCGGATGGACTGGAGAACCGGCGAGCTGCGTACTGCGCGCCGGGTATCCAGCAAACGAGACCCGCCGCACCCGTACGACCTGTTGATCGAGGTGCGCGATCACGGCCAGCCGCCGCTCTCGTCCTCCGCGAGCATCAACGTTGTGCTCGTGGACAGCGTAGTGGAGGTCCGGAGCGGCGACCGGGGGTCAGTGAAGTCTAAAGAGGGCTCGCTGGACCTCACACTCATCCTCATCATCGCTCTTGGCTCCGTGTCCTTCATTTTCCTCCTCGCCATGATCGTGCTGGCGGTGCGCTGTCAGAAGGACAAGAAACTGAATATCTACACGTGCATGGCCGGAGACTCGTGCTGTCAGTGCTGCAGTCGCCAAGCGCGTGGGCGCAAGAAGAAGCTCAGTAAATCGGACATCATGCTCGTTCAGAGCACTAATGTGGCCAGTACCGCACAGGTGCCAGTGGAAGAGTCGGGCAGCTTCGGCTCGCACCACCAGAATCAGAACTACTGCTACCAGGTGTGCCTGACACCGGAGTCTGCCAAAACCGACCTGATGTTTCTCAAACCGTGCAGTCCATCCCGGAGCACAGACACAGAGCACAACCCATGCGGGGCAATCGTTGCCGGATACGCGGATCAGCAACCAGATATCATCTCTAACGGGAGCATTTTATCGAGCGAGGTGAAAACACATTTTATTACCTATACGGGCAACACTTTATCTGAATTCAGTATAAAATGCGTACATCAATAGCATCTCATTACCATATTAACATACATCATTAACACGTTCACTATGTCGACAAACTATCTTTGATTTTATTACTTCATATATTTTCATACATTCGTATAGGAATTAAAATGAAGTGCTAATGTGTTAAGCATCATTTTATATATATATATATATATATATATATATATATATATATATATATATATATATGTGTGTGTGTGTGTGTGTGTGTGTGTGTGTGTGTGTGTGTGTGTGTTTGTTTGTATTTATGTAGCCTATATATTAAGTGTTGCCATTTATTGCTATAATGAGACAAACTATAAAATTTCACATTCTAAAAAATAATAC